>JAMKCH010006118.1:0-99728 GCA_023653785.1 Ophioderma brevispina
TGTTCTTTGCTTCTCTTTTTTCTTGAACCGGCCCAAAGTGGCCCAATTGCAATCGGCGCCCTGGGGAAAATTCGCACACCCCGGTCTTTGGTCAGTCCGCCTATGCTAAAAACATACCTTAAACAAACCTTTTTCTGTTTTGCTACCATAACAGTTCTTTTTGTGAGTTTTTGCTACCTTAAACAAGTAAGCAATGCATTGTGTTGAAATAATACCTTTTATCTGACTTGCATCGTGTTGCTTTACTTCGAAATTACAATATTTTTGATGCTTTTGATCTCGTGTACATCCCATTTCGGGTTAACGAAAAAACAATACTTTTTTCCATATGTCCTGCTGTTTTTTTTGACACCCTACTCAATGTACGCGCGTATACATCGTCTGTTGGAAAACAGAGCCCCTTTTGACGGTGGTGTCTTTTCACGCATCCATATCCCCTTTGGAATAGAACAATTGCCCCCCCCCGGAGTGGAGGCCATTCTATAAGATGGAACACATCCATACTTAAATCGGGTCTCCCCCTTCAAACGACAGACTCAAGGTGTAATGAGGAACGTTGTTCTCTAATTTGAAATTGAACGTGACATTTTATATGTACATGTTTGAATGTTTTTATCCAATCCTAACCGTTAAATGTTTGCTTCCCTATACGTTAACTGTTTAAACAAACTGTAGGCCCTGTAACCAAACCCCTAAACACGACGTTGATTTAGAGGCCTTTAACAAGTCTGGGAGTGCTTGATTTAGACTCGGCTTGAACATGTAAATGTTTCATTTTACTATAACTTCTAAAACAATATAATCTACATCAAGAAAATTATGAAATTGATACAGACATGCCGGCTTACTTTCCTTGGTGATGTCACTGATGTTACAGTCTTACATCGTCCTCGGTGCAATGTCGCGGTGTATCATGGCAATAAATTACGGTGTATATTACGTCCAAAAGGTGACTCAACTGTTTTGCTGTATACAATAATAGATATGTACATGTATTTTTGAGAGGCCTAGAGGTTGATGTTTTCCCACTGGCATAACCAGTAATCACAGGGACTTCACTGCATTTGAAAAACATTCTCACTGTGATGCGTTTTGTCCTGAGTGGTTTGAACCAAACCCATAATGCATTGCATGTGCCGATACAGTCTGTACTAACTATAGTTTAAAAATTGCTTAGAAAGTAATAGGAATTTTTGTTTGTGGAACCACGGGTTACCTCATTGGTTGAAATTTTTCCCCCAAACTAGTGCATTGTGGTTCATTCAATTTAAAGCAAGTGATGCAATTCTGCTCACCAATGTTTACACATGTATTTTTAATACTTTGTATTGTTAAGCTAGCATCTCTTTATCTCTGGAATTTTACGACGTCCATTCAGGATCTGTCCAAAATAGCTGTCCAAGTTACTCAACTGGAGGCGGCATGATGATTGAAACAAGCTTTGATAATGGCTCGTATTGATTTTGCGCGAATATCGTGATCAACAACACGATTTGTCAGAAGGCTGTTCCTTGGTGCACAACCTGATGCAAGAATCAACCAACCTTCACGATAAAAGCTGTAAACCCCGTTAAACTTTATCCATGTCTATCTTATTATTTGGTGGCAGAAATTCAAAATGGCGTTCCAACCTGTCTTTGGAGCTGGACCCCGGGTGCGGAAGGACTATAACAGCCAAAAAGGCTGGATGGTTTGCATGTTTTGTGGCATAAACCATGTCCGGGGTGCGCAATCTCCCTCTGCCCTGGCGTCTCGCATTAAATTACATGAAGGAGTACCAAAAAGAGGACCGGGTGTCTCATTTGAACAATTTTAAAACAGTCTTCAAATTAATTTTTGATCATTCCAAGAAAAGCAAGATCAAAAAATCACAGAATATTTTTCATGACTTATACAATGTTCACCTTTGTTTTTTTTCAATTGCATGCCAATTATCAGTTGCGTACCCAGGGGGGCTGTGGGGAATCTTGCCCCCCTCTTCCCCCCCTGAAAAAATTAGTGATTTACATGGCCAGAACACTATACTAAACAAAATATGGCGTGCCCCCCCCCCCCCCGAAAATCATGTGCCCCCCCCCCTTTTTCCCTGAAAAAGCGTTACGCCACTGCAAATTAATGAATACAAGTGTGACATTAATTTCTTCATTTTAGTGCATACCCAACTACATTGACAATAATCCATTTTATAATTTTTAATTTTTATGGAAATTCCTAAGTTCTTAAGTAAAACACTATAAGTTTAATTTGTAATGCACTAAAATGACAAATTAACGATATCTTGTCAGTCATTAATTTTATCATTCTGTGATATTAAAGTCACTTCTATTAAAATAACTTATACAAAATGTTAATTTAACATAAAACCTGTTTAGCTCAATTTTCTTGAATGAACAAAATCAAATTGCATGACTCATTATAGGTTTCCCAGTTTATTTTAAGAACTTTCTACCTTTCTTCAATTAATTTAAATTAGTTAATCGAATCATCGCCATAATATTTATGTAAAGCGTCCATTTGTTAAACTTAATTTCGTCTTAGAGCATTTATTTCAAAGTCTGACATAGCATTTTTTCAAAGTATGACCATTTTATTTTATTAATTGGTCATTCAAATTAAGTATTGAATTCGTCCTCACCATGCTCCTACCCGCATGCGTAGCTATAGTTATTCACAATTATTTTTCGTCTTTGGTGAAAAAATAATACTTCTATCAAATAAATTTGTCCAGCGATGGTTAGAACTTGAAGAATATACTATACAATCGTTTAACAGGTTAGATGCGTAAAACATTTTTGCATATAACACTGGCAAAAACAGTGCTTAGAAATTAAACCCGTTTCTAAACACTATTTTGCACCACGTTTCTAAACACTTTGAAATGTCTGTTTAATATCTAAACACCTGATATCTAAACATGTTTAAAATCGAACATGTTTAGGGCTTTGACATTAGGTGTTTATAGCATTTGATCAGTTTTTGTTTGACTGTATCTTTCCAATATCGATATAATAAGGAATTTCATGATGCTGATTGTCTCTTGGCTTAATGAAAATGTAAAAAAAAAATGAATTGAATGCATAATCGTCAATTAGAATAACATGAAATTGACAATCAACCCTACGTTGGTCGCAACCGTTCTCTGTTTATGTTGCAACAAAAGTTGACATTTTTTTTAAATAAATGCGTAAAGGCTAAATTTAAAGATAACGTCCAAAAAAAAGCTAAATGTACGCGCAAAATTGATTGACGAACCGAACAATAGAAAAGGGCGGGCACTTATTAATACCGAAATTCGACTAGGATTTACACTGGTAGGACCAAAAACGGCGAAATTGAGTTGCCAAAAATATTGTGTGGTGATAAAAGTGCGACATTGTCGGGGAGGGGGGGAAAACCTATATAAGTGGCCAGTGATGTATATACTGAAAAGTCAAGACGACTACAGTTAATAATGCTGAAGTTTAAGAGGATTCAGTCCAAACGATGTGCAGTTCGATACACTGTTAAAAATGGTCAGTTAAAATTACAGGTTTTGACTGGGCAGCTGGGATCACAAACAGTTTAAAATAACGTTTTTACAGTTCCACTTGCAGTTTAGTGTCTTTTTTACAGTTACTTTGCACGTCTTGAGTCCCGGCTCAACAGTCAAAACGGCCGTTCCGTTATTTTAAGATCTATTTTTTAACAGCTTATGATGAAAAATCATAAGCAACTTAAACAAAATGAATTTTCGGACCTTATAGAGATTTGCTAAAAAATATTTATTTCTAATTTTGACAATTCAAAATAATCATGTGAATTGGAATACAACAGTCATAAAGACAAATGTTAGGTATTCGACCAAATTGAAGACACATTTAAATCGGTTCTAACCGTTTGGGATAGTAGAAGGTAAAAACGTGCACTCAATTTGGCCCAGGGTAGTGTGCCAAATAAATGTGGTCACTTCGACCACTTTTGGAGACGTTTGTGCTCATAACGTTCCAGGAGCAAAAATTTTAGGGTTAATCTCGTTATCCGAGGTTCGTTATAACCGAATATTCGATATCCGAATCTTTAAAAAGGGTTTCCTTATTCCGAACTATTGCGAATCCTTGAAAAAGGGTTCGCTATTTCCGAATATTAAAAAGGGTTCGCAATTCCGGAATCTCACAAAAAGAAGGTTCGTATTCCACATATTGAAAAAAGTTCGGGAGTTCTAAACAAATACCATGCTTCTTAGTCCGAATCTTAAAAAGGTTCGCTATATTCCGAATCTTGAAAAAGGGTCCATATTCGAATCTAAAAAGGGTTCGCAATTCCAAATCTCAAAAGTTCGTTATCCGGATTTTGAAAACGGTTTCGATATTTCCGAAAAACCAAAATACAGTCCTCGTTTTATCCGATTTCAAAGGATGCTGCAATTCCGAATTTTGTTTTTCCATTGGGAGCATGAAACAGAATGAATTATATGGATGTTTTGGAGCCGATGATTCACAGAATAAACTAAAGTACACTATTGTATTATGTACCTGGGATTATGTAAACATTTTTTAATTTCAACTTTTAAAAGCTTTTTCGTTTTTGGTGGTGATTGACAATAATCGAATTCGGCACATTTTGATGTGGTACATATGATTTCTTTTGGTAGGCATGGAATACATCAAAATTTCATGACCGCCGTTCCCAACGGCCTCGTTTTCCATTTGATCATAATTGAAACCAGACAAGTTGGAAATACAAATAAAAAGTGGTTAAAACATATGTTGTAAGGCACAAAAAATCTAATAAAGTCATTATTTTGAGAAGATTTCAAAAACTGACAAGTACCCAAAACCAAGATTGAGTCCAAGTATGCTAAATGTATGTTTTAAAGCACAAAAGGAAGGAATATGATTGTCCAAAATTACTTAAAACATTTGTTATATATATATAAAACGATGCAAAAATTAGAAAGAGTTTTCTGTTTCTGATATTTGTTGGCATGAATCGGATTTCAGAGTATCCATGAATTCACTTGGTTCATTTGCTCCAATGTGAAAAAAATAAACTCGGATAGCGAAACCTCTTTGAAATTCTGAAGAAACGTAAACACGGTTATTTGGTTTCGGAATAAAACCCTTTTAATATTCGGAATAACGAAACCCTTTTTTGAGATTCGGAATGCGAACCCTTTTTAAAAGGGGGGATGGTACGATTTAAGTTAAAAAGTTTTTCATTCTTGATAGAATGGCCTTCACCCCAAAAAAAACCCCATCGGTAAAGTTGCTCGCCAGATTTCAATGCGTTTTGATTGTAGAGCTAGAAACGGATTTTATGACCATAGAGAACTGTGTAAAATTCATATTGGGCGACCAACTACGGAGTACATTCAACTCATACAACTTCCAAACCCAAAAAAATCCTGAGCAAAAAATACTAGCTTTCTTCTGACTACAAAACAATTTTTTTTTTCGACCATTCCGGTAAATCATGGGGTCCGGGGGACGATGGCTATTTAGCGATTTCGGGCCATGGACTTTAAAATTCGAATAGCGAACACCTTCAAAATGAATCCAGTGGGATAACAAGATTTTCCCATCAAGCAAAACCAAAACTCGGCATTTCCTACCACCCAGCCGCCTTTACAACACCGTTTAGAAGAGAGCGCCACATTTTGCTCTTCCGTTTCAATCCTCCAGAAAGACTTCAGGGAGATAGGTACAGTCCAGTGCAGTGGCAGAGCAATTACAAGTAAACAAGACACATTTGATATGGAAAGGGGCATGATTCATGATTAATAGTCAGTAATTACATCAGCATATTATAAGCAGATGTATATGTTATCTTGCAAAAATATGGACTGATATTCATTATTACCAATAATTCCCCACCTCTAACACATATTAATTTTGTAAATCAAGAGAGAGAAGGTGTGTCTGTGTGTACATTGAGCTCTAAAAGGTTCCTCTTTTGGGCCGGATGCTAGAAAGCGTACACTCCATTATGTTCCAGCGATCACCAAAATATTTTCGAATTGTTTGACAACAATTGGATCAAAACTGAATAAAAAAATTATATCATTTTGAATACCAAAATTTTATAAACATTTTTAATTTTAAATTTCTTATTTAACCATTTTTGAAAAAATGTTCCAAATTCCAAACTTATTCACCCAAAAACTTTCACTGGGAAAGGAGGTTTCCTCAGATCAAACATTTATTTTTTCTAGACATGCTGGCTGGATACACATATTTTTTGCACGTATTTGTTTTTATTGGTCCTAAAACAGGGGAGAACTTGCAATTCAGGGGATCTAATTTTGGTGTGTTAGAGAGGGGAAAATCAACTGTTGGTATATAGGTCAAAAGAGGAGATCATCTTTTCATCAGCTACAATGGGGGAGGGAATAGTTTGTTTCTAATTTTTCATGTAAATTTTAGTGACCCAGTTCTGTTTGAGGCCTCAGTGTGTAAGCTGAGATGAATAAACCCCTAAGGTGTGTAGGTTGTTACATGGCGGGAACATACAGCACCAGTGGGTATATTTGTTTTGACATATGATGGAAAATCATAAATGAAACAGGTTTTTGCTGACAAAATATATTATATATAAGCATGTGAAAACGTGCAACAATTGGCATTTCGAACCTAAATGTAATTCAAATTAGAGCAAAATGCCCGGGGGGGTGGGGGTACTGACCCAAAAAATTGGATAAGGGTGTGCCCGTTTCCAATGGGTAAAAAAATAGACCCATGTTTATAGGGAACAAAAATTGTATCAAAAGGGACCCATTTATATAGTGGTTCCGAAATTTCGAACCCCTTTATATAGTTGGCTTTGAAATTTCGCCACCATTTTCATATTAATCTTAGCAAAATCGGACCATTTCATAGTAACTTTTTCCAAAAATCCATTTCATTGTTTATTTTAGCGAAAAATCGGAAAACAAATCGACCCATTTTCATAGTTAAAATGCGGACAACAAACTTGAAAAATGAACCATTTATATAGTAGCATTGACCCTCAAAAAATGTGACCCATCTTATAGTAGCCTGGTGGGAAAAAAATGACCCATTGTCTTAGTAAGGGCTGTGAAAATGTGACCCATATCGGCGGCAAACATGTAATTTTTCTCTTACCCTTTTCCACTGAGACCCCCCCCCCCCCACCCGGGGGGCAAAAATTGTGTGTCAAGCACGTGAAAATTTACCATTTTAAAACTAATTTGATCAGGAACGGTGTCACTCTAAAAATTACAGTTGCAATTTCCAGGAAAAATTAATGTAAAACTAACCAAAACTTTCCAGTATTTGGCGGTAATTTGGAAAACAGAAAATACTGTAAATTTAGGTCCAATTTTCCAGGCCTATAATGGACAAAATCTAAAAAGGTTGAAGACTTTATTCGAAATTTAATGAGTAAACAAACATCATTATAACACTTTACTATGGAATTTTCAATTATACCATTAAGGACGAAAATACAGGGAAAAAATACGGTAAATTGGAAGGAAAAAAAAACACCTACTGGGCATCAATTTCTGCAAACTCAAAAGTTAGCCTACAAATAAAAAAAATATAGCTTTACAGGTTTTCATTCAATGTTACGGTATATTTTACAAGTTTGATGTAATACATTTTTACAACAAAACTGTAAATTTTACGGTATGTGCACTGTAAAAAAATTGTGTGGATAGGCCTTACTAAGTTGGGAGTGTTCGTCAGTGCTTTTTATTCTTTACACATTCACAATCCCTGAATAAATTCACCAAATATTATATGGTTTATAAAGGTTTTGATTTGAATTAATTTTACAGTATACTGTAAAAATTGTACGGTAAATTGTTGGCAAATATGCTGCCAGTATTTACTGAAAATTTAACGTATTTTTTTACGTGTTACGGCATCAAATTGAGGGGGATGATATATAGGGACCACCCCCCTCTTCAAAAAATATTGGTGGTATGTATACCCCCATCCCCCAGGATTATGCGTAGGTACAGGCAACTGATTCAAACATTTATTCATGTACCAGACCCCAAAAATTCTTCTCCCTTATTCAAAAAAAAAAAAACCAATCAAGACGGCTATGGCTATGATATTGATGGTTTATGACATGGGGGGGGGGGAGTGGGGAGTTTCCGTAACCGACCCAATTCTGACACAATTTTTTTCTGACACACTTTTGAATCGGAAAAACCTTCACAGAATAAAGCATGTTCATTCTGTTTAGGTTTCTGACATCATAAGTGTGTCAGAAAAGTGTTGTCAGAATGGGTTCAGGTACGGAAAAACTCCCCATAGAGGGCCAGTAAGCAATTTCATAGGCTTCCACAGGAGAGACCCAGAGGGTGTTTTGAAACCAATTACCATAATGCATTGCAATTGCCTATACTGTACGGTACAAAAACTCCATGTCAGACTTATGGATAAAACGTGTACAAGAAGATAGAGGACCACAAAACATTTCATGGTCATGCTAACAAATCATGCTAAAAAAAAAAAAGTACTAACAATTTGGGGGACGAAAAAAAACGTTAGGAACGAAAATTGAGTGTAAAAGTCAGGGTTTTTATGTGTTAAGAATAGTTTTTGGGGGATCACATTGTCCCTATTGGAGGTGAAAAATTTCACAAAATGGTGCATTGTGGGTTGACTCACTACACCCTCTGGGAGAGACACTAAAACTGAGGACAATGTTTTAACTTAATAGGGGGGGCGTTAGTATGGAAAGCAAAATTTACCTTACAAACATGCAAGTAGTTGCCATAGGGTATAGTTCCACCTCCAAGCACATAAATATGTACATTAGTCCAGTGGCGTAGCCCAGCTTTTTTTTTTCAGGGGGGGGCAAAGGGGGGGCACACAATTTCAGGGGGGCAGCCTATAGTAAAATTTGTTCTATTAGTATTATTGGACTATGTAAAATCACTTCAATTTTTCAGGGGGGGCAAGAGGGCGGGGGGCCAAGATACACCACGGGGGGGAAGCGGGCCCCCCCTGGCCCCCCCTCTGGCCTACGCCACTGGCATTTCGTTATGGATATTGGGCCTTGGCGACAAATAGCTGCAAATGTAGCCAGGAAGGAAATGTTTATTGTAAGAATTTCTGCGCTAAATATTCCCGAGTGCTCAGGTATATTGGGGATACAGGAGATAATGTCAGAAGAAAGTATGGAGCCTGGCTCTGGGCAAATTAGTTAGTTATGGCGAAAAAACAAAAACATCCAATTTATTTCTAGAAAATTGTTGACAGGTTTCAATTTTAGAATTTTGGAACTTGCATTCCTTAGTATGTTTAGAAAACTTATAAATATGGTAAGATATGGCCGGTCACTTAAAAGAGATACAAGGAGGATATTCCAAGGAAAGTAGATTTACTCAATTTAGTTTGCGAGTTTATAGAAAAAATTATAAAAAATTTTAGTTCAGATGTTAAGAAAACTTTTAATAATCTAAATGTATTAATAACTAAAAATTAAAAATGCACTTTTTTTACATGAGGAGTACAAAGATACCAAAGTGCAAGGGCCGGCATGATTAGCTTGCCATCAGGAAATCATCAGAAGTTAGTTGCTTCTTGGGTTTAGTGTGCTGGAATTAGCACCTGGCTTTTCAGGACTTAAAATTTAGATTGTACTATTCAATCTAACAGTTCCTATTTGAATCGTGGGTGAAGAGAGGCAAGTAAGGTAAAGCTCCCCACTCAGGTTCACAATGTGTTGCCCACAGCGGACTCGAACACAACCTTTCAGATTATCTGTTAGCTGCTCTATAAAACCACTGGGGACCACACATCCCCTCAGAAAAAAAAAGGAAAAAAAATATGCCCCCAAAAATAAATAAAAATAAAGTTCCAAACTTATTACTGTCCTAATCAGTCCAATAGGAAACAATAGGAAAAGAATGCTCAAATAAACTATAATGATAAATAAAAAATAATAGGCGGTCAACCCACATTCACGATTATCCACCCAAATGACATATAAGCCAAACAAAATAAACTCTAAAAAATTACTCTAAAAAACAGAGTTAGGTCTATGATATTCATGGAATAGACAAAATTTGGATTAAAGTTACGGCACAAAACTTAAAAAAACGCTTTAGCTACAAATTTTCTGGCTGTTTTTAAGCTCTTTCATTAAGCCCCATCGCTTTTGGGTATGTTATTTTTTATGTTTGTAAAATAATCTCTTTATTCCAATATCCTAGACTATCATTGCAAAGCAAAATGAAGAAGAAAAATTTCAATTTGTGTGAAAAAATGTGCAGGCCTTCAATATAAAACTAGTGCATTTTCAAAAAATTTTAAGCAAAGTTTTTCAGAAATTTATGAATATTTGTATCCATCAGGACATTCGTAGTGTCCCCTTTAATTCTACTTTGCCGATATCTCCTGTACTCGCGATTATAACATAGAGTAAATGATCACAAATAAACACCCCATTTTTGAGGAGTTGGGGTTACCAAGTGATGCTTTAATGACAAATTTAACAGGACCCAAAGATGTGGATGTCATAATACAACCTTCCAACTATAGTTGAAGAAGAAAGTGTAAGCATCTAGAAAATCCCTTTATAAGTAATTCGCAGGAAGAATGACTGATTCATTCAATTTGTGTTAGGAGAACATCTAAAATTAAGAGAATAAATTGTATCTTGGACATGATCTGATGGTATTCATTAAGGCCTACTTATTATGATTACGGGTCAAAAAAACTAAAAAAGAATTTGTGAAAAAAAGACAAACATATAAATCAAAATGGGAAGTGCCCCCATTAAGGAAGTACGGAATTTACTCTAACGGTACTTGCAGGCTGTTTCCAGAAATTCTTCTTAACCCTCCTGCAGAGAAGACACTGGGGATGGATTTTTCCTATTTGTAATGTTTATTTCAGCTTAGCTTGGAATTTCAAATTTGTTGCAAATATACTTCAAAATTTCACCACTTGTACTAAACTTGTGAAAACAACAAAGTTTTGTCTCAAAAGGCTTTGGGGCACTTTTGATTTTTGGCATGTGTTTTTAACGTTTAAAATTTGAAAGAAAAGAAAGGAAAAGTGAAAAAAGGAAAAAACATTTAAAAACAGCAAAATTTCTAGTGCATGGAATAGAAGGTAACATAAGGCAACAGAGCGTTTGGCAATGACTGTTGAACAGTGGCGGGGGCGCCAGAACCGCTTTGTCTGGGGGGGGGCAAACGGGGGGCAGAGTTGAACAATTTTGGGAGGGCAAAAGTGAAATTCTGGGGGATTGGGGGGAAAAGTACAAATTTATTTGGAGATTTTTTTTTAACCAATTTTGTGGTCCAAAAAAACTTAAGGATTTTTTATTTGGACGGGGGGGGGGGGGGCAAAACTAGGGGGGGAAAATTTTCCCCCCCCCCCCGGCGCCGCCGGCCACTGTGTTGAACCTTTATCATCTTAGGTCCTTCAGCAATTTTGATGCAAAGAAAACATTGGAAATTTTTTGAGTCACTTTGAAGCCAAATTCTTCCGTATTTCCAGCGTGAAACAAGTGAGTAAAAAACCTAAAAAGAAACAATGCACTACTAAATAAAAAAACAATTTTAGCAAAAGCGATGTCATTGCTATTTTGAGATCAAAAAAATGTTTTTTTTTATCACCAATTGTGGTTTAAAAAAAAAATCATTAATTTTGGGCCCAAAACTGGTTTTAAAACATCCACATTTGGATTGGATTGGTTGTGTGCCCCCATTTCACTGTGTCTAGCCAAAAAATTTCACTTTTGCACCCACAAGGAAAAAGTTAACTTTGCACCCCAAAGGGAAAAAGAAGTCGGGTGATGTTCAATGCCTCAATTTGCTTGGTAGGAAATGAAAGATGGTTAAAGAGTCAGGTCGGTATTTAGGGTAAAGGTCAGGTATCCTTGAGGGGCATGATAATGGTATCTGGTAACAAGGTACGAACTGTGCCCAGGGCCGTGGTGTCGGGCGGCTAAAAACCGTCGCCCCATCATCGGGTTCTAAAAAATCCGATGGAGGAGGGTAAGCTGGTTACCCTGGTAAGCCACGAAACGAAAAAGAAGATCTCCTACAAGGGGTCGATTACTCTGGAGAGTAATGGGGCAATCCAGGAATTGACATCAGGAAGGGGCATCCGGTCAATTATCTTTTTGCCTCCAATAAATCCTCACACCAGCAGGCATTGCTGAGTTGAATGTGAGTGAATCCGGCCACCCCCAATTATGCGGGGGACAAAAAACCGGATTTAAACTTGTTACTACTACTTAAAGGAAAACACAAAAATAGTTGTGTTTGTCTGTTTCTCTACTTCTTTAAAGGGTGGCAACGAAGAGATTTTGAGGCCCACCGGAAAACATAGGATTATTATGATGTAAATTTAATGAGACCTGAGGACAATCAATAGATTTCTTACCGGGTATTTGAGACTGCAGAAAAGGTCTTAAAAGAGAGAAAAAGGTTGATTATGATTTGCTTAATTCCAATGATTAAACCAGGCGGGAATTTGTTTTGCTCCTATACGAATTAGCAAATTAAACAATTTTTGTACCAAAAAGAACCACTTCTAGCTGAATCCTTTTAGGGTGGGGGAAATTTTGATGGAAAGCTTAAATCAGGCAAAAAAATCAGTAATTTGATTTGTGTTAGGAAAACCTGATTTGGGAATCTCTTGTTGACCCTTTTTAAACCCTCTCCCACCTCAAATCAGGTTGGGCTAAATATGTAGGAAATTTGATTCAGAGTGCTTCACAGGATTCAACATTGATCCAGGGTGTAGGGAGTTCATTCAACGAGGCAAAGTGTCCAATTGATTTTACCCAGATTGTAGGGCTCTCGAAAGGTACCACCAAAGTTACCCTACAGTTGGGACAACCTTGGCAGGCACTATGACAACTAAAATTGCTCATTCAACCATTTTGCATGACTTTCATAGTTATGCATGAACACGCAAATTATACATTCGCTAGCACTACGTGTTGTATACTATCTTGAAGGCTAGCCAATTTCTCTCATGCCAACGTGGATGCTGACAGTGCTTTCTAGTTCAGAGTGAGTGGGTGAGAAACTGATTGCTGAACTGATTCTCTTCCTTCCCCTACTCTCCCCTTAGGCCTAAAAAAAAATTGTTTGATTGGCGTAACCCGACCGACCCTATTTTTACCGCCGACCCTAAATATTTTTATTTTTTTGTGTGCAAAAAAAAAAAGTTTAAAACCACGTAAAACAAATATTTTCATTTAGTATCGCGATTTAGTATTGCAGGACATTCAAAATGACGAATAAAAAGATGTGTTACAGAAAAAGTGAAGATGTGCCATTTGTTTTTGTATGTGAAAAAAAAAAAAAAAAAAAACTATTTTTTTTTCTATGTTACGCCAATCAAACATTTTTTTTTATCCATTTTAAAGCGGCACTGGCACATTTTCACAAAACATAAAAATTTCTTCAATTTGCTCACAAATGATAGTCTATAGGCCATTGGAAGAATACAGATATATTTTACACATAAAAATAACTTACCCCAAAACAGATATATGGCCGGTATTCACAAAAGCGGGTTAACTTTAACCCAGTGTTAATTTTAACCCTGGGTTAAATATCCCATAGAGAATAACATGAATTTAACCCATGATCGTGGGTTAAACCATGTTTAACCCTGGGTTAAAGTTAATCCGCTTTTGTGAATACCGGCCATAGGGTTTTAATAAGAGGCTAAAGACATCTAGGTAATTTGTAGGCCAACTTAAGTTTGCCGTAATGTTTAATTAACAAATGTGTCTATTACATGGATATCATAGACTCATACTCATTGATATTAAAGGTGCAACAAGAGATTTCAAGTCATCCATATTTTCTGTGATATGTAGTGATTTCATATAGATTAGACATGCAATATATTCCCTACCTTTTATTTGGCTACAGAAGTAACTTAAAATGAAAAAAAGTGATTTGTAATAAGCTTATATTTCAATAGAAAACATATGCTGAATTACCTATTTGCTCCTATAGAAAATTAAAAAATTCACAATTTTTGTACCAAAGAAACAGTTCTCAGCTTAATAATTTGAGATGGGGATATTTTTGATAGAAAGCTTTACACCAGTGCAAAAATCAAAGTGTCACATTTTTAGGGACACCTGTTATTTGAAATCTCTCATTGCACCTTTAAAACAGCAAAGATCATAGAACGGACAAACAGGGTGCATGCCGTTGGAATCAACTCCAGCATGTGTTTCTTGTGTTAAATGCCATTTCCGTCGTCTGCTGAATAAATGTCATCAGAGTCATTTTATTATGAAATTGTTCTGTTTACCCATATAGGCAATGATTTGGTCTTAATCATTTCAGGCGAGGGCTAATGTATATAAAACTTTACAACCATGCAAAAATATCAATTTTGAAAAATCTTGAGGGCACACTATTTTTCAAACGTACCAGGTTTCTTTAAAAGTCACAATCAGTCACTTATTTTTTGGAAAGTTGCTATGTCCAATTTTGCTCTAATTGGGCATCTTCAAACAGATTGTTATTTGTGTGTGTGTGTGTATGCGTGCGTGCCGGTATGTGTGCTTGCCGACACGAGTGTTCATTTGATGATGCAATTGCATTGCATGGGGCTTTCCTGACATCAGTGCTGTAAGACATTTTCTACCTGGCATCAGCGCTGTCAAGGTTTGTAGGGTAACTGTCAGTGGGGGGGAGGGGATTTGTTTTTTTCTTGCCCCCCCCCCCACCCTGGCCGAAAGAAAAATGACAGATTATTCCCACAATGGATTTTTCTGATTTTCGCGGAAATAATAGCTCTTGCATGTCCCTACTTATATCAAGTGTCAAAAGTGTGTCGCCATTGCTTTAAATTGCTCTAAAAATAAAAGAGACAATTTGCATGGGATCAAACAGCTGTGGGTAGTTTTAGGGGTTCTAAATAGAAAGGTCCATGTTCCGATCGCTAATAACCTCGTCCCCAGAAGCCCCAGATTTTACCGGAAGTGGTCAACATTTTGGTATCTGAAGTAAACTCTAAGGGCTAAAGGATGTTTGGTTTGGAAGTTATTTTGGTTGACCAATATTAATTTTACACACTACTCTATGGGGCTTATAAAATTGAGTTTTTAGCTCTCACATCAAAACGGATTGAAATATCAGCGAAAAAACTTTACACATGGGCTTTTGGGGTGAAGGCCCTTCTATCAAGATGAAAAGTTTACATGCCTAAATCGGGCCATCCCCCTTTAAGTAAATTCTGTATGACATTACACTATGTTTGTAGTGGGTGTGTGTGTGTGTGTGTGTGTGCGTGTGTGAGATTGGCATAGTTGGGGATGGATGGACACCTGATGGCTGTATGCCAAACTGAGACGTCAAGGTTTCAGAGATGCCACCAAGGTCCATTCAAAACCCTGAAACTGGAATAAAAACCCTAAACAGCCCCAAAATGAACTGAAAATAAAAATGCAGAAATTTGGACACACAAAAACCCTGAATTCAGGGTTTTCCCTCAAAAGTAGCATCTCTGAAGTTGACAAATTTTTAATGTGCATTTGTTATTCAGAAATGTGCTTGTATCATGTTTACTTGAAACACTGCTCAAGTACAGATGTGTGTAAAAGGGCTAGACATCATTTGTGTGGATAGTTTCAAATAGTTGTATACATACTGAAAAAGAGGGGGTGCGGTGGGGTGATATCAAAGTCCAGATGGAATTAAAGTTAATATACAGTGCTTAAAACAATCACCCAACCTTTTGAATAATAGTGCCCATTGACTGTTTTTTAAACTGTCGACCCATTTTGCAACTGGACCTCAGATGATCTTTGACCTTGAAATGTGACTTTTGCCCTTGAAACATGACCTTTGATCTCATTAAAGGTCCATGGCCCGATCACTAATAGCCTTGTCCCCCGGCTTGTCCCCAGAAGCCCCAGATTTTACCGGAATTGATCAACATTTTGGTATCAGAAGCAAGCTACTATTTTCTCATTTACCCTGTGAAATCTTAGAGCCAAAAGGATGTTTGGTTTGGAAGTTATGAGCGAAAAATGTGCCCAGTTTTGGTCGACCAAAATTAATTTTACAAAGTACTCTATGGGGCTTACAAAATCACGTTTTAGCTCTCGCATCAAAATGGATTGAAATATCATATCCTTAAATCGGGCCATCCCCCTTTAACATGATGGTTCCTGTGTTGCATCCGTAACCAAAACTTGGCTCCAATTGAATACTATTAATTTGAGTCTCATTTGAAACCATTTTTTACAAACACATGCAGAGCTCATTTCATGGTCCCCAGTTGATCTCATTGAGTAGGGAGAATTATAAATTGCACAAAATGTTGCATTTGCAGCTTTTTCATGGAGGCACTTTCACATAATTCAAATTATTGATATGCCTCACACAATTTTTTTTCTCCTATTTTTAAATATATTTGAAATTTGTAGCAGTCATCTAAAAGTGAAGGATAAGTCGGTAGAATTCGCGGAAGGTATTTTTCTCTAAATTAAAAAACGTCAACAAATGAAGAATACAGGAGTGGTCAAAGAATCTCAATTCAATTATGTGTTGTACTTGTCTGTACAGAAAGTTATAAATTAAATATCCAATTTGTCCTTATTAGGTTGCTTTCAGTCTTATCACTTGCAGGATATGTTATGATAGCTATACTTGGGCAAATCACTGATATTACCTTTAAATCTTGTTTATTACCAAAAGATAGTTTTATCACCACAGAGACCTCTATTTAAACTTAATAAATATTTTCCTCATAAAGACCACATTTACAGAAAATTTTGGAATAAAACACTTCAGCTCACTTGATGATATATTTCACCAAATATCCATGGAAGACCTAACATTTTCATGTTAAATGTTATTATGGTAAATTAAAGCAATAACAGCACATTTTTTGAAGAGCACCCCCAATTTTCCAAATATTTTGAGATTTTTGCACAGTTGCATTGGTAATTGACTAGTAAACAATACCTGTGAATGGTAGAGCTCAAAATTCTCTATGTGTCGCAAAAGAAGGAATTTTGTAATTAGAATAATATCGGAGAGCTCCGATAATAATTCAACGGCTGCTGGAAACGTCCTTCTAATATGAAATAGCCGGGAAATTGTACCATGTAGATGTCTACGCTCATCCATTAGTTCTGTCAGTTCAGGCAAGTCAAGTTAGAGATCAATTTCATGAGGTAGCACTATTTCATTATGGACGGACATAATTTGGCGTTTCCAGCTCCGCAATTAAACTACAATCAGAAATCCCGATTCTAATTACAAAATCGCTTCTTTTATGACAAATACGCATTTTTGAGCATTACCACTCTCAGGTATAGTTAAAGACAATTACCAACACAATTGTGCAAAAATCTTAAATTTTGAAAATTGGGGGCACTCTTCAACAATGTGTTGTTATTGCTTTAAAGCAAACACATGCAATATAGGCCTGACTACCATGCATCACTTATTATATAACTCATACATAGATTCTAGTCATTTAATTGGTTTATTTGTGCCACGTGACTATTCAATAGAGTTACCATCATCTCAATGGTCTACAAAATTAACTATTAACGCGTTGATAGTTTTACTATAACATGCCTCTATTTCCACCCGCACGATTTGTGTTAAACATGCCATGCGTGTACAGTATGAGCGATAAAACGAAGTCTGATGAAGAGGTTGTTAGCACGTAATTTCGTACTTTCATCTCCCGTTCGCTACGACTGTACAACGCCATAGCAATGTATGGAACAAGATGTGAAACTGTGCCAATCCGAACAGTGACTACGATGATGAAAAAGTTTTCCTAGCAGACGATAACATGTCCCGTCCACTGAAGCAAACTCCTCGATTTGCGCTAGTAAATAAATCAGATCTAGTGGATTTAATGACGAGGCCGATTAAAAAACACAAAGCGTCAAATAAAACGCTGTCAAGATTCGTCAGATTATGCTGTAGCCACAGGGAGCAGCCTGACTCTTGAGGCTGATTTTGAACTTACACTGTTGGAGAAAGATTGATGTCAAGTGTAGCGTGACAGTTGGAAATGTTTTATAATGGATTTTGAATTAAATGGATTCTGGAACTTATTCTTTTGAACCTTGAACTCTACTTGAATGCCTGGAAAATATCACCTCGTAAATTATGTCTACAAAGGTAAAGTCCGCTTTGTTTCTGAAAAATCAAGAACTTGTCATTCTTTTCCTAGGCCATTTACTGTAGATCCAGGCCTAGGCTTGATATGCACGATAATTATTAAATGACCAGAATCTATTGTATGAGTTATATAAAACAAATATTAACTGCCTTGTATTCGTGTGATGGTAAAAATATGATCACTCGGTGAAAGATGGATTGTTCCATTTCACTCGCCTGCGGCTCGTGAATGGAACAATCCATCTTTCACCTTGTGATCATATTTTTACCATCACACTCATAGTCAGTTAATATTTGTATATTATATCATGATTGCAGTGATTTGAGCCTTGTGATAGTTTTTACTATCACATGGCTTCGGTCAAATTTTGACTGTTCTATTTCACTCGGCTTCGCCTTGTGAAATAGAAAAGTCAAAATTTGACCTCATGATATATTTTTTACTATTGCACTCTTAGGCATTCAATATTTGTATACCATATCACAATGTTCATACAACAACAATAACAAACACTACACTCATTTTTTGTTAAAACATTTTTGTCAACAGCATTTATTCATCATGTTCATTTTAAATGCATTATAATAAACCATTCACAAAGGTGTTGACATGAGAGACTCTCTCACTTATGTAATCGTTCCATACACTTTACAGCAATACCTCTTAGTTCCATTCCCTTACTGTTTCCTGTCCAAATAAGTTCATATTGTAAATCTACTTATATTGAGACTTTTATCAGCTTTCTTAAATAACGTCCAATGTCTGACCCATTGAATTTTTGGCAAGATTTTGATTAAACAAGCTTATAAAAGGGTTTGATTGTTTAAAACAAAATATTTTTGGACGAACTAGTTTTTAACATAGACATAACAGCTTACAAGCAGTGTATATTAACAGAGGGGATTAAACAGAACTATCCAAATATAAGAAATTATCACAAACTGTAAAAACTCAAAGACCAATATCTTAGGTCAAAATGACACTATGAATATGAAGAATTCAGATGCAAAATGTGTAAAATGCTCTTTTCGAACTTTTTGAGATAAGGCCACCGACATATGGCGAATAAAGCTGGCTTCAAATCAATACTTTAAATGTTCCACTTTAAACTTTCAAAAATATTGTAAGAAGCAACATATATTTTCTTCATAATTACTCGAAAAAAGATACCCAGTATTCTCTCTAATAAATGCCCCGGGCCGTTTATTAGAGGGGAGCATTGCTTTTTGCATCGGAGCTCTTCACGTGTTAAAGAAACAGATGCAATTGTAACAACCAATTCACTGGGTCAATTAAGGTAAAGATATTGTATTTACTCACCAAAGGAGTAAACAAAACATTACTTGCATATATTAAGTATGTGTATGATTTGCGGTACTAGTAATTGTTGAGAAACTTAAGGCTACTAGTAATTGGTGATTCCCGTAAGCAATTTTCACGTTTGTTCATCACACTGTTTGGAGCTTACGTGGTTGTGAATATTGCAGAGCTTCAACAACACAGGGACATGACAACCCCCAGCATGCAATGGGCACTCCAGCAACCCCACTACACTAAGTCAATGACGTCACAGACTTAGCATTGCAGAGTCTTGAGTTTGGATATTTCAAACATTCTGCGCACGGGACGCAGTTAATTTCATCAGTAATTGACTATCAGTCAGCGTGTATTACGTCAATACCTCAAAGAAGTTTGATAAATGTGTACTCTAAATTGTTCATATTTCAGTTTTTGAGGGAAAAAAAAGGTTTTCAATGGCGGCGCCCATGGGTGTTACCACTTAGCTGAGTCACAATCAATTCCCTATGTTGTTTATTCCTGGGTACAAACTACTTAATATAATTATATTAAGTAGATAGTACTCCTCCCTTTGAAATCTGCAGTTCTGCACTATCTACTTAATATTTTCCACTTATTGGTGTATACACAAATGGATGGGCAACATCCTGTAATAGGTCTAATTAAATAAACAAGATGGCGGCTTGTATAATTTTATTCCGCTTTATTCCATAAAGTAAATCCACTTAGTCCATATTGTCCACAAGTGAGTGGATTCTTTGAGCTGAAAGTGTGTAAATGTTATGCTTAAAACAATGGCCTGCATGCCACTGCTTGAAAATTTATACCATCCAAGTTCTGTTCATGTACAAATCCCAACTTTGTTTAAGTTAGTTGGATAGACAACATAATTGTGGATCATGATTTGCCTCTTAAAATCCTGATAAACCCTGAACTACTTGGAAAGCTCTTAGGGAACCCTGGTTCTTACCGCATGTTTACGAAGGCCTTAAAATACATATGCCCTCACAACTCAGGCATGCCAACATGGATGCTAGTCTGCAAGATTGTTTAAGGTACATAAGCAAATGCACGATGGGGAGGTCTGAAGAATAGGTCATCCCATATTTAAGTTTTATAAATTAGCTCATTTCCACAAAATCTCATTTTTTTATAAAATTTGTTGAATGATACCTTAGAAAAAAGCTTGCAGGTCATTGGTCTTACAATATGCTACAACAAACAATATTGGCAAAGAGGAATAAACTTCATGATAGGACCAGAAAAATGCTCAAATGGTAAAGCAAATGACTTGTTAACTACAACGACCGTCTCATGACCCAAAGATCCTGGGTTCGAGTCCTCCTGAGGCCAATGTGTTGTGCACCTGGGCAAGGCACTTTACCTCGCTTGCCTCTCTCCACCCAGGTGCTAAATGGGGAGCTGTTAGGAATATTGTCCATTGAGTGCCGCCCAAAGGTATGAGTATGCCATGGGCATTTATAAGGCAGCGGACATATTCTAGTGGCAGCAGAATAAATGTAAAGCGCTTTGATACATTGTGAAAGGGGCTATATAAATGTCGACATTTTTATTTAACTAGAAATCCTGATTCAGATCTCATTTTAGTCAATATACAGTTCCTATGCTTTCAAATCAAAATCAATCTAAAAAGTTTGCTACAAAAATGAACCAACCACATTTTAGATCCTTTAAATAGGACTGTTATACATACCTTGCCACCATGAACCTTCCATTTTGTATTGATGTTATATTATTGATGGTATTGATGCCAACACATTATTTAAATACAAAAATGATTAGGTATTCAGTTGAGTATAGGTTCAATGTGGCAGAAGCGGGGAATGGAGATGACACAACACCCTTAAATTTTGGGACCCCTTTGACATCCCCAAATTCTGATGCATCTGCCACCATTTTAAAACTTCCAAATGCACCTTTAAAGCTTTGCGTGATCGAGACATCCATGATTGTACAACCTTGCTACAGCTCTGTATGTATCTATAGCAATGCAGCTTAGGTTTTGATCTGACTAATGATGTCAAAATTAATTAAAATCTCGATGAGATAGCAGATACCGTACAATGCTAGCTTGCACTGCTATTGATACACTGCTATTTTATGCATCTGCATTTGTTCTCATTTATCAACCCTAGTCACTCTTCACTGCACCACCCACATTTACACCCCCACACAACATGTACGATTTCAAACTATGACATCATCCCCGATTTTTCCTCTATGACAACCAGTGATATATATCATTTAATCCTTGGCATGATTAGTAATACTGTTGCAGCATGTATGCAAGAACAAATCGCAACATGAGCTAGTATGGGGATATAACATGATAAGTTGAACAGATTTAGGGGATTTAGCTGTTTAAAATGATTGACGATTGGCATTGCATGAACAGAGAAGCCATCACTAACATTTCGGGCTTGGGCATAAAAAAAATTGTTTGTTGGCGTAACCCGACCGACCCTAAAAAAAACCTGCCGACTCCAAAAGTTTTTAATGCATTAGGCAAATAAAAATCAAAATTATTTCTGCCGACCGCCGACCCATTATTTTCATCCACAATTTAAAAAAAATATTTTTTTTACCAACACAAGACGAAAAAATAACAAAACAAGACCCAAAGCACTACACAATAAAATAAAAGATCTTTTCTATGTCATTGAAAAACGCTTCAAAGTATCATCTTGTATTCATCTTAGAGTAAAACATTGAGAAGATCTTTAAACAAATTGTTTTTAAAAAAAAAAAATAAATTAAATCTGACCGACCGACCGACTGACCCTGATATTTTTTCTCTGTTACACTAAACAAACTTTTTTTATGCCTTAGGTCATCGTGTCACGTAACCTGTGCGTTATGAATTCTTGTATGAAGCTTTCTTTTTGATAGGATGTTGATGTAAGGCCAAGATAAGAATAAATTCGTTTCCAGTAGACTGCATGCATTTTGCTTTTGGGGCCATTTATAATTCGCTTATCATTTTATCATTTGATGAATTCAGTAAAATGCCTCGAAGATAGAAAATTTCAATTTAAAAAACAGATGATCCAAAATCAACATTTTTGTTTTATAAGCTAATAATTACACAGAAAACATGGTTTGCAACTGATTTGACTAACCACTTGGTATATTTTTAAGTATTTCTGGGGAAATCCTTTTCAAAAATTAAAAAATATTTTAAAAATGCATTTTGCATTTGGTTTTTGGGTTACCTACTTGAAACACTTTTGTGTCTAAACAATTCAATGTGATTTCAAAACATATTGCAAAAGAACATGAATAATAATTTAGCAGAGAAATGTATGATTTATCTATGATTTCAACATCAAATGATAATTGCATTTCCATCTGCATATTCAGAGCTCTGTTGTCAAAATTACCTCAAAACTAATTTCAGATTGGGTGAGACATAAATATACTTTTGCCTGCGTAAATGAAGAATTGCCAAATGTGCACAAGATGTAGTCAAATTTAACTCAGGACTTGATGCCACAAATGCCATATCTTTGGTTGTTGATACAAATTTCAGTAAGGCGACGAAAAAAAGAAAACCCTGTTTTACGGGCGAGCGAACCTTTCGAGTAGGGTCGGTCGGTCGGGCGATTTTTTTTTTTTTTTTAATTTTTTTTTCGTTTCTGGAGCTCAAAATTGGCCGAAATATACACACCAAAAAAATCTGAAAAATCAAGAGAAAAAATGAACAATTTTTACAAACAAATTTTCTAAAAAAATTTTCCAAAATTGATAAATTTGGGCTAAAACAGGCTGACTTTACATGATTTTTGGAAAAACTAAAAAAAAAAAATTCTGCAAAACTGAAAAATCAGGGTCGGTCGGGCCCGTAAAACAGGTTTTTTTCATTTTCATCGCCTAAGCTCTAATACACACAGGGCCCATATATGAAGTCACACAATCACTTATTAAGAATAGCAAATTCATTTCAAATAGAGTGCTATTTTTGAAATCAACTTCTTGTAATAATTTGAGCTTTCCCAATGGTAACTTCCCCATTCACCTCGAAAAATAACATATCACTGCATTAAATATTCAACTCCCTACCAGGATCATGTACTCCTTACTAACCTTTTGATCATTATACTAATGAGTGGGTGTATTAACCAGAATTCTATCAATTGCAGTATATGGGAAAAGGGTGTCAACTTTGTCATAACACATCACAGTAGTTATTACAAGCCTTACATAATCATTGCCAACAGAAGATATAACATGTCCAATTTCAAGTAACAACTTATTTTAAAATTTTGCATTCAATATGAAATTTGAATATATGAACAGGCTAGTAATAAGTGACAAGACATAGTGTAGTAGAGTGGTTGAGCGAAAGCTTCTAGTAGTCGCAACATGACTACCCTTCTAAAAACACATTATCCAACTAATATGGGTTTTTCAGTAGCATAACAAGAAGGGGGACAAGAGAGAGAGAGAGACAGACAGACAGACACACAGCCCAGCTTATTTTTGGTCTCTATATCCTTCCCATCAGGACGACTTTTCCCAAGATCAAGACTGGGCTTTTAAAAGCCCCTTGCTGGAACTACAAAACTTCATTGCTACACACCTGGTTTTACTCATAGTTTTTACCATTCAAATGTAGCCCCTTTTATAACGAGTGTAACTCTAAAATAGTTTTGAAACTGCATATTACAATTCATCGATAGTTATTTAAAATAGTGATATTTCTTATACAATTTGATTGTATTGTTGATTACATAAAAAGCAAAAATACAAATTACAATTTCTATTCTGAATAGTAATAGAAAAAGCAATAAAAAAGAGTTGCAATAAATACTGTACAGTCACACAGTACCATAGTAAAAAGTACACTTACGATGATGCAGCTACATCGGGTATAGCATTTGGCCTAAGTGCTTTACTACTATTGTTATTACTTGGTTGGGTAGGAGGCTGAGTCTGTTTTGGTGGCACAGCATCCTCCATTACTTCATTTTCATATAATATTTGCAATTGTTGATTGATCCCACCAACCATGCTATTAGTTCTGCTGAGGGCTTCCGATATTCTTGAGGTGGAGCCCCGCCTGCCGTCGTTGAACTGCGATTCCGAGTGTCGCAGCTTCTTACGAAGGCACGGAAAGACTGTCCTCAGAAGCCGCCTGAAAGCAGCTTTGAAGTCTTGATTCCGATAACAGTAAATCCATGCATTCAGTGAGCTATTTAAAAATACTAACAGTCCTGTGTACTTGTGAAGTTCTATGCTATCCCCGCAGATGGGGCAAAATATTCTACGAGTAGTGAACAAACAAACACAACCCAAGTCACTATAAATATACCTAGAATCAGGGCAAGAGTCCTGGTGTACTTGTTCCCTTTGAACATACTATAGCTTTTGTTGATGTTCACTTGACTCGGGAAGAGCGAAACTTGCACGGCGGATATTGCACGGGTATGCCGCCTGGCCACGAGCATCACTCGACAGTAACAATAAATCATTACAATGCATCCGGGTAAAAATATGCTGACAATCTGAAACAGTATTGCATAATTGTTCAGCACGCGGTACTGGCATTTAAAATTGGTCAAGTCTTCTGTACTGTAATACCAGCCTAAAAATGGCACGGAGGAGATGAGAAGAACGTAGATCCAAGTGGCTGCACAATATAAAGCAATTTTTAGAGTTGTGATGCGTTCACCATACCTTAAAGGTTTGACGAGAGCTGCATATCTATCATATGCTATGATGCAGAGACTGAGCAATGATACACCGGAGGCTAGAGTTATTAGGCAGTATGGTAGCATACATACGTAAATATTACGAAAGAACTCTCCTAGAAGTTCAATAATAAGGATTAATGGCATCACCGTGGCAACACATATATCCGAAATGGCCATGTTCAACAGGATGTAGTTCGAAGGTATCTGAAGTCGCTTGAATTTCATGATGGATATTATGACAAGTGTGCTGCCAAATAATGTTAGAATGAATAGTAGTAAGACCACGCACATGGCAATGATGTGGTATGTAGTCCACTCTATGAGTCCCAGGGCCTCGTTAGTTGCTGCGAGTTTGCGGGAGCCATTCACGTGTGGTGTGCTCATGGTGTGGCGTTCTTCATGGCGACTCGCTCCCGGAGTGGGGTACGTATGAAACATTGTCATTGTTATTTCCATTGAAGTCACTGAATATGGTGGTGGCAATGAGGCGGCTTCAAATTTATCTGGAGTAATTCAATCGGACCATACAGCCATTGTCGATCTGGAGAAAAATATAAAAACAGAAACACATGTAAATAAACAGTAGAGTTTAGAGTTTCTTTCTGTTCACTCATACTTTTACATCATAATACAATCATGTCGAATAATGAACAATACAAGTGAGAGTAGGGGGAGTAACAAGTAAGGCAGAGAAAATGTAAGTTTGTAACCTGTTTAGACAAAGTTAATTGTTGCAAATGATAGTAGGTTAACAAGAAAGAGGTAAACTGATAACAAGCTCTTGTGTTCACATTCATGTAGTCACTTAAGCATACACAAAAGAGAAAAAAATGAAGTATATGAAATTTATGTACCAGTACATAAGAGTCACAGACATTAAACTCCATGAACATATCTCACAGTTTTTACCAAGTCAAATGAATTCTCAAGATTGACAACTTGGAACAATAAGCATCTGCTGGCTTCTATCTCGGAGACTATTTCAAAGTGAAGTGTCAGCTTTGGTTCACCACTCTGTCGGCTTGCCAATGATCTTCCGCTGCTCAGCTTTGTATAGATTCACAAACAACAATGTGGTCACCTCCATCTAATTGGCTTCAATTACCCTTGGTCCTGAGGTTACACCCTAAATTTGATGATTAACATTTTTCCTGAAGAGCTGAAATTTTACTTGAAGTTCCCCTCAAACTAAAAACTTGTGCCTTATCATAAACGTGAACAGAATCAGCACTATAAATGAGCACAAACATGCCCAGTATTCTGTCAGAAGTTTTGGACTTGTCTTTCAAAGCTTCTTCAAATAAGGATGATTTACTGATACAGAGAACTGCTTCTGGCTAAAAGAGATTGAAATGGCAACTCAACTTGTACGATTTAAACTGAACACAGCATCTAGTGTGTTAACTACTGTTCAAACTTAGTAGACAATTCAGGAAAGCAGGTCATTAAGAACATTACTGAACAATTGCCTCTAAACAAAGGCACAGGTTACAATGACGTCAGAGTTTAATAGGCTCAATTGACTCTAATTGACGCCTGGATACAGAGGTGAATGGCATCATGGGTATGACATATGTTAGGTGAATGGCAGTGTGGGTATATGAAGGAGATAGCATCATAGGAGCGAGTGGCATCATGGGTACATTAAAGACACTATCAGTGATCTATCTCTATCTAGCTTAAGATGACGTCAAGAGTTTAATAGACTCAATTGCCTCCTAACATGCCCATAGACTGCAATATAGGCCTACCACGCCACCGAGGCTAGAAAATGTACTAAGTCACAAATCACGCGATGACGTCATCATAAGAACACCATGGGCACGAAATTGCTGGCCAAGCCAGCGACACCTTTGTGGCTTGCCCTTGCTGGTCATGGGCCTGGGGCCCCAGGGGTTCCTGGTTCGATTCCCACCCACGATGTGAAATCTTCTTTAGCCCTTACCTTCATCCAAGGAGATAGGCCTATCTGTCTACTATCAGTGATCCTTCCAAAAAGAGTACAAATATTTGAAATTTGCAGAAACAGCTTAAAAGTGATGGATAACTGTAGAATTCTCGTAAGTTATTTTTTCCAAATCAACAGAAAAGGAAGAAAACAGCAGTATTCAAAGAAATTGAAAGCAATTGTGGGTACGTATACCACCTGAAACGATGCACAAATTGTTCTATTTTACCAACTGGATGGCTCAAAACATGTTATCATCAATATTTTTCAGAATAACATACACTAATTTTTCAGGAGAAAAAAGACATTTTTTTTCACCCACCTCTTGACATCGAGTAATCCCCGATCAATCCAAACATATTCCATATATTGGCTGTGAGTGTTCCACAGTGACTGTTAAAGTGGGTGTGAAATTTCAGAATATGATTGCTAAATTTGTCTATCTAATTTGTATTGTACTTAGATTGCCAAGTCAATTGGTGGTAGTGTACCATTTTCCACTTGACGAAATATAAATAGCCTTGCTACAAACCAATAAATACTGCAGTTTATCGAGGTGGTCCAATCTAATCACCATAAGGTAATTTAACGCCTTTTGCAATGGTGCCCATTGCCGAAATGGATACAAACAACATCCAAGAATAGTATCTGAGCAAATAACTCCTCCAGGCCAAAAAATGATTCAGTTCATATTATTTGGAGACCCAAGATGATTTACTTTGTCAACTGATACAGGTATCTTTGGTGAAATACACCTTAGGCAGTTCTGAAATATGTCCGATAAAATGACCCAATCCACTAAACTTGACCTCTTGTCTAAAAATAAAATTTTATCTCAATATACTACTAATAGTTTAAAAAGGAGTCAACATTCATTAAGTCGGCCTAGAAAGCGTGTTATCAAATTGTAATATCTTTCTAGTGTTTCACTTATCATTGTTATCTGCCTCTAAAAGCCAAGCCACTCCCCCTACCCTTAAAAGCCATAGGAAGCACAATACAAATCTATTTTTAGACCAGATGAGCTATTAATATCCAAACTGAAAACAATCTAACAACCCAAACAGGAAATTTGAACAGCTCGACTCTATCATGACCACCAATGTAAAAACATATTTGCTGTCAAAGCCGCTTAATAAAATATATCAATTCTTATAGCTTTGCTCGGTCTGATCCCAAAATAGCAGAAAACTGGTTTATTAATAGGAAATGAGCTAATGTGTTTGGATGTCTTTGTTTGAAAAGTTGAATAGAAGTTGAAGAGTATCTGTAGTTGGAACAATCCTGTGTAACATTGGACTGTAGTTGTACTGTACATGGAAGTTTACTAGTACTTGTGAAATCACTCTCAAAATCACTCTTAATCCCTTGGGCACTATCGGCCAATTTGATTGGTTATTAAAGTGGTTTAATGATCTAATTAGCCAATCAGAGACATGGTAAGAAAACAAGGGTGTGTCCAGAAATTAGCAGATCCTGGTGGGCTGAGTGTGAACTACAGGGGGCACTTCAAGAACTTATGATTTAAGATTAGAGTCGGGGACAGAATAAGGTGACCAATTGCACGCCTGACGTAATTTGATGATGCAGAACAAATGTATGCTACAAATAATCTGTGAACAGCCAAAGCTTATTGAAACAGAAAGTTTACTTACGTGAACTATTTTGTCCGCGAGACAAAAATCCAACTTAAATATGGCATTTTTGAAATTTTAAATCATATTTTGTTTGCACAAGCCCATCCTATGGTACACATTCAAACCAATCTTGGTCAATGCTATGCTGATTGACAAACCTTTATATACACGCAATTGGTTGCCTAATTCTCTCCTTGATATTTTGATTCGTATGAATGTATCTTTTATGCCAATTTTAAATATGGTGATGGCAATTTTTGATTAAAAATGAACAAAACCCTGGACACATTGACTTACACACACAAATTGTTAATAATTGATATTTTCTGTGCAAAGAAAATGTAAGTCAGGTCTCTGCAAGATGGTGAATAGGTAAGAGTCTGTCAATACGTAATGTTCCTGGACCATTACAAAAAAATAAAATGCCCATGGGGCATTTACAGGGGGGATGACCCGATTTAAGTATATAAAGTTTCATTTTGATAGAATGGCCTTCACCCCAAAACTCCATCTGTAAGTTTCGCACCGATATTTCAACCTGTTTTGATGCGAGGGCTAAAACGTAATTTTGATTGAGTACTGTGTAAAATTAATATTGGTCGACCAAAATGGGGCACATTTTCGCTCATAAAATCCAAACCAAACATCCTTTAGCCTTAAGAATTCACAGCCTGGTAAATGAGAAAAATAGTAGCTTGCTTCCAATACCAAACTTTTAACCACTTCTGGTAAAATCTGGGGTTCTGGGGATGAGGCCATTAGCGATCGGACCATGGACCTTTAAATTGCCTTCATGTTAATTCTTGATTTGACCGACAAACCTTATCGGTAGGTGTTCTACCACAGTTCACATGCAAATTGAAAGAAATTTGAATCCTAAAAATCTTCTCCTGTCCATTTAATGATTTATTCTGCAACCTATTGCATCTATCTTATTATACTGCAGTGAGAACTAAATTGCTACTACGCAGTTAAGACTTAGAAGAGGCAACTTTTTTAGCTTACATGATAACTACGGTAGGTTGGGGTAGGGTGAATGAGGTTGGGTGGGACAGGGTGGAAAAGAGGTTTGCTGGTGTAAGGTAGGATATATGATAAATACCACAACTAATACCCCCTTACCCCCCTGCAAATCCTTTGCTGTTTCAGATGCAAAATTTGAAACTGAATAAGAAATACTTATGAGTGGTTAATTTGATTACTTTATAAATACCAATAAATTCTAAATGACTAATTTATTGTTAACAAAACAGTAAAACATATTTCACAACACACAATAAGGTTAACTTTAATGTTATACACATCTTTCTATTACACGTCACTGACAAAACTGCCAGCTGCTTTGAGTCTGACACATAACTATTTTCAGGAAATGTTCTACTTATGATTAGCATTACCATGGCAGTATAGGGTCTACTATTTGTCAGTCTGACCTTTTTTAATTAATTAACCATAATCGCCTTGTCATCAATACCTAATTTTAACCAAGTTATTTTTCACTAAAATGCTACTTGTGCAATTTTATCCAAAGAACCTTTTCACACGTTGCTGCTCCCTACCAAAATAACAATATTATAGTACATTAAACTTGTACATAATATTTATCCTTGAACTTTTCGTCTTTAATTGCAGCATTTGTGAAACAAAATTCTGCTGTCAAATATCATGTTTGCAGGCTTTGCCTTTAGGGACAAATCGTTGATTTCCTTACAAAACGGAGTCTCCATTGCAAATCGAAAATACAGGAAATCAACGTTTCATGAGACCTACATACCGACTCTGACAGGTTCAAAGGATGTTCAACAAAAGTTCAGCAGTCATAGAAATCAAATTTCAAATTAACTTGAAGCTTAGATGGAATCCCAAGTCATTTTTTAAAAAACACCCATGGGTTTTGCATATTCCTCCTTTTTAGCAGAATCTTGTGAAAAGGAAGGCCTCTCAGACATGATATTATATACTTCTATTTCTGAACACGTTTTCATGTTCCCCTCTGACACGCAGTACCAAATGGTCAATTTAAATAATGGACTTCCTCTTGCGTGCAATAGATGCTATTAAAACTTTATCCAGATAGCAAAGTATTTGGGATAATTCAAACAAATGGTCGTAGTTAGCTGTTTTAGTGGCAATACTACGTTGAATCTATTTAAGTCACATTTTCCTTGTGACATTACAACAGACAGGGTGTGACCAATTTCCCCTCGGTGGAATGATTTTTATCTCGGGTACGAGTGGTCAGTCTGAACTTTATGTCAATCATCTTTAAAAAGTCGTGATGTGAGCAATAAAAAAAGAAGTGGGCTTGGCTCCTTGACAACGAACGGTGACTAATTTGAGCTTTAAAGATTGTGTGTGGCATGGAGCCAATAACACAAGCAAATTTAGCTTTACCAGCAACTAGAACCATATTGGAGTAATGTTCTACTCTAACTTCAAAGGACGACTTGGCTTTTATCCAAATGGACCTTTCAAAATGTTGCTCAAAAATTGACCAGAAAGATGACTTGTTGCTAATTGTACCATCTAAAGAAAAATTACAGTTTAAAATATTGCAAAGAGCAGGACCTGCTATGCATTTAGACATTTGTTTAAAGAGCAAGTTTAAAGGGCAAGGGGAGGGAGGGAGGGAGGGAGAGAGGGGGGAACCAGCCAAAATCTGAGCCAAGACCGATACACCCACCATTTGCATTGCGACACTACTTAGTTTCCAGACAGGAAAAAACACCAAGTATGACAAATTTAGCAAGGATCAGAAAAAAATTCTCTTGTGCCATTTTTGGAAAATGATCAGGAATAGAAAGGTGATACAATGTATCAGTCACACTCCATGGCACGTGATCTAGTCAAGGTATCACGCATAGGTATGCGCATCCATCACAGTATCTTCAAAAGTACTTCTATAAACATTTTTTTCATTATTAAGAATTCTAGAACTTGTTTTTCACCAAAAGTTTGGATCAAATTCAACTTATTACATAAAAACAAAAACATGAACATCCCTTTCCTATTTTTCAAATACGCTTCTCGCTTCTTATACTAAAACCTGCGAAAGCCATTTCCCTTCAATTACTTGCCCATGCTTGAATGCCATCCTCTTTGCTAAATATATCCTGGCTCTAAAAATAGACCACAGTGGCCACATTCTGCCTGCTGGCTCCAATGGGTTTGAGAGGTGCCTATAAAGCTATGGTCCTCTAATTGACACCATTTGACAGTGCTAGTTGATGAGCTGTGAAACGCATTTAGCAGGTCCAGTTCAGGCAGTGAATTTTCACATTGACAACTGCGGAGCAGCTCTTAGTGCACACTTGAGTCCGCCGAACCATTTAAACGTTTCCCTTCACTTTGTGAATTTGTTTACAATTAACTCCTTACTCAATTTTATCATTGCTCATATAATTTTTCACATTTACTTATGCTTATCACTCTATTTGGATTCTCATCCCTGAATGAATGAAATGACTCTACACTGAGTATGGTCGGAAACTTTTCAGCCAATCATCGTATACACCAAGGCAATGCAAATTATTAATGGGGGCAATCTCAGAATCAATTGCTTCCCAAATGATTTCTGTGACATTTTGATGAGCTACATAAGATATTGCTTTTTGTTCAATATTTTATAATTTCATATCACATTATCTTACAATGTGTTTAGTAGTTTCCAAAAGTCTCACCTCTAAATCAGTACAATTACACATGATGTTGCCAAGATTTTACAACCCCACGTGAACGATTAACCCTAAAAAAGAACCTGAACCCTGGGAAAAATGTCCCTTTACAGGGTGTCTCAAATAACATGTTTTTAACAAAATGTTTACAAAATATAAACGCCTGCTTATATATATATAGGTATATTATATATATATATATATTATATTATATATATATATATATATTATAGTTATATATATATATAACATTAGAGCAGAAAAAAAAGTAAAAAAAAAAGTCTATACTAAGAAAGTGGATTCGAACCCATAAACAATTATTAAAAGACCACAGTAACTTCCGACTAGACAAAGTTAACAACTCGATGAAATGGAAGACAATCAAAAAATCCTATGCATTCTCTTGCCGATCTGTCATCTAACGTCAGTTTACATGACCAATTCAAGCTTTATGATTGCTAAGGCTTTCGGTGAACAACGGTTAACACGACATAATAAAGAGTAATAACTCAGAAAATTCAAAGAGACTCGAAATAGATGCAATCGCATCGGTCTACAAAAACGTAAAAACCAATCATATATGTATTTTTTTTTAAATTCTTTCTTGGTAGACCGTTGATTACCCCGAATGCATCTCTGATCATAGCCCTTGTAATCGGGCTGACGTTTACAACCGAAAACACATACAACGTTGTAGTGTAGTGGCAAATCATTGCCTTTCGAACCATTCTACATTGAAAGTGTTTTTTTTTTTTTTCTTAGTCGAATCCATATTGTGTTATTTTTTTTGTTCAACCAAATCAATCCGTTAATAATTTAATATCCATCTTTTTCTAAATCCATTTAATAACTTTAAAATTCGTATTGCTTTCACAATAGTTTCGTCTCTGAGATCTGATAGAACACCGTCAGCTCTCTACTACATCCTCCCCCCCCAACACACAACCCCTGTTTTCCCTACACAAAAAATGCGATGCTATTGAATGCAAAAACGATGTATTATGTAAGTTATAGAAATTAAGTTTATCTTACATCGTTGATTGATCACGTTTTTTTTTTTTTTCATTAATTGATCCTTTCTCTTTGGCTCCCTAATCATTTCTAGTCTTTTATTCATACTTTGCGTCATATCCCCCTCTCACACACGTCGCACACATATATGCACGTACGCACATGTGTACAGTGCGTTTTAGCCGTGAGGTTTGTGTATAATGTGCGAAGTCCTATTAAATCTCATTTTTTTTTTAGTGTAACTTTTGTTAATAAAGTTTCCTTTTAAAAATTTATGAGATTTAAAATCAACTGAATAAATGCAATATATGCCCAAATATGAACTTCTATTACAAAACTGTATATTATAATTTTGAGGGATGAGACCAATCTTCTTTTTCTCCTGAAAAAATCATGTTTCGTAACTTAAAGCGTTTTTGAGATTATGAGCGATTTTTGTAAAATCTGTACATGATATTTATTTTTTGGCGGTTCGGAAATTATTGTTGGAACACTTTTTGCAGCTTTGTTCCCGTCCCCTCATTTTCAATGTTGCATGAGCACGATACACTAAGCAATCTCGCACCATATAATTTTTAACACTGAGTGTGAGGGGATGGGGAGGGGGAAGAAAGTTATAGTTACAATGCGTTCCAAGCCTTTATCTCTTTCATAGCTTCCATATTACAGGTTGTTCAATGACTTATAACAAATTGTAGTCTGAGCCAATTTAAATGTAAATGAATGCAATTTCACTTGGACTCACTTTCTTGTACCTTTTTACAGGTCCTGTGTTATCAATTCAGAAGAAAGTTTTCAAGTATAGACAATCAATTAAGATAGGTATTGTTTTCTGCATTATTCGAAGTAGTTTATTCTGCACTACATTATGAAGTTACCCATAAAATGCGTTAGAAATGTTGGTGTAAGTTGGTTGTCCTGTGTATTAAAACATGTCAATCTTAAACACTTTGGGATGTCAAAGCCTAAACAGCTACCACCCTGGAATGACTAAAATGTTTAGTATTTTAAACATGTTGTGATATATGGTGTTTGATATTAACATGTTTCACACAAGTGTTTAGTATAATTTTACAATAGTGTTAAAATAGAGTGCAAAATGTTTGAGATAAGGTGTTTATTTTGAAACTTCTAATCATGCATTTATAGCTAAACTGTTTCTAATCAAATAAGTAAGAATACACTTCATGACAAATGTGGACTAAAACATGCATGTCATGTTCAACAAGACACCATGAAAAGAGTCCACATTTTCTGAGATACCCTGTATAGGACAAATGTGTCTTCCCGAATGTCCGCTCTGTTAAAATTCTTAGCTTGATTCTGTCCAATAATTGTTTCTCATCAAATATTTGTCGGTGTGAATTGGGAATGTACCTGATTGATTTTATTAAAACATTGTTTTAATTTGGGTTAATCAGTGCAGTTTGAAGCTACAAATCCAAATCATCGATTTACTGTACTTCTTGGGTATTGAATAATAACCAATATCAAATATTTGTAGAAAACACAAATTTATAATATCCATATTACATCGGAAAAACATAAAATTATTTTGATAAGTATATCATTTTAGATAAAATCTAATCATTTCGAAGAAAATATATAAACTGAATATCAGGAAAGTACTTTTTTAAAAAGGAAAAAGTGTGGAAAAGGTTCTTCTGGTGACCTGTGCCAAGTAGCAACTAAACAATATTTGTAGGTAATTCATATAAGACACATCTAGAACTACTCTTCAGTAACATACAAGACCTGCATTACAAAATAAACGTACATCAAGTTAACGAGTTCTAGAGACAGACACTCGATCTTCTTCACACTTACCAAAAATTCCTTGGGGGAAAAAAAGAAAACTTGGGGATATTAAACTAAAATATTCAATTTGAAGAGAAAAAAAAATCCCAACAGCGACTTTGTCATTGTGAACATTTTTATACTAGTGTCCTGAAGATAGTTCAAGCCACCCAGTAGACCACGGCTACAATCTCACCTTCAGTACGTGGCTTTGACCACCGGCAACCTTTGTCAAAAACAAAGAAAACCAAAGCGGAGTAAGCACATTAAGTAATCAGCAAACGAGACAAAACAGAGTCATTTTGAGCAAAAATCCTACTCTGACTGAACATGGGCGGAAGTACCAATTTTCCTGCACAAAACGCTTTAACCATTTAGTCTGAGAGAATCTGCCTAAGGAGTTCAAACATGCTATAATAACAAAGGCAGCCAGGAAATCAATAGCTTTGTACCAGGGAGGGTTTGAAAATGAGAACAGATTTTAATATTTAGTCTGTGCTACCATTGTGTGGACAGTGATTCAGAGGAATAACGCATTTGTTGTATTGCTAAGGACACATACATATAAATATTGTACATTTTTACATAGTAATGAAAAACCTTATCTTGGAACACAGAGAAGGGTAAAAGGGTGGCTTGCTGAGTCTTGACGATGGTGATGATATGGGGACTAACCATACTGGAGCAAGCGGAGCAGCTGTGATATGGAAATAGTCTTTTGAACTATCTTCAGACATTTTATGAGCTTTGATATTCAAATATATTTGTTTTTTGCCTTAATTATACCATTTAGGTTTTCTGATATGCAGCATCTAAAAAATCAACTGAATAAATGCATGTAATGCCCAGAAATATGATTCTATTTACAAAACTGTTATATTATAATTTGAGGGATGATACCATCTTCTTCTCCTGAAAAAATCATGTTCTTAACTTAAAGCGTTTTTGAGTTATGAGCGTTTTTGTAAAATCTGTACATGATTTTTTGGCTGTTCGGATACAATCTTGTTCAAAATTGTTGGAACACTTTGTGCAGATTTGGTTCCCGCCCCCTCATTTCAATGTTGCATGAGCACGATACACTTGAGCAATCTCGCACCATATTATTTTCAACACTGATTGGGAGGGGATGGGGAGGGGGAAAGAAAGTTATAGTTACAATGCGTTTCAAGCCTATTATCTCTTTCATAGCTGCCAATATTAACAGGTGTTCCAAGGACTTATGAACAAGATTGTAGTCTGAGCCAATTTAATGTAAATGATGCAAATTTCACTTGGACCACTTTCTTGTAAATTTTACAGGTCCTGTGTTATCAATTCAGAAGAAAGTTTTCAAGTATAGACAATCAATTAAAGATAGTGGATTGTTATTCTGAATTATTCTGAATTAGTTATTCTGCACTACATTTATGGAAAGTTACCAATAAAATGCATTTAGAAATGTGGTGTAAAGTGTTGTCTGTGTATTAAACATGTTAATCTTAAACACTTGGATGTCAAAAGCCTAAACAGCTACCACCATGATGACTAAAATGTTTAGATTTTAAACATGTTGTGATATATGGTGTTTAGATATTAACATGTTCACACAAAGTGTTTAGATAATTTTAAAATGTTTAAAAATATAGTGCAAATAGTTTGAGAAAGGTGTTTAATTTTGAAACTTCTAATCATGCATTTATAGCTTAAACTGTTCTATCAAATAGAGTAAAATACAATTCATGACAAAAATGTGGACTAAAACATGCAGTCATGTTCAAAGACACCATGAAAATGTCACATTTTCCTGAGATACCCTGTATAGGACAAATGTGGCTTCCAGATGTCCGCTCTGCTAAAATGCTTAGCTTGATTCTGTCCAATAATTGTTTCTCATCAAAGATTTGGGTGTGAAGTGAATGTACCTGATTGATTTATTAAAAACTAATTGTTTTCAATTTGGGTTATCAGTGCAGTGTGAAGCTACCACATACAAAGCAATTCGATTTACTGTACTTCTTGGGTATTGAATAATAACCAATATCAAAATATTTGTAGAAAACAAAATTGATAAATATCATATTACATCGGAAAAATAAAATTATTTTGATAAAGTATATCATTTTGATAAAATCTAATCATTTCGAAAGAAAATATATAAAACTGATATCAGAAAGTCTTTTTAAAAAGGGAAAAATGTGGAAAAGGTTCTTCTGGGTGACACTGTGCCAAGATAGCAAACTAAAACAATATTTGGTAGGTATGTCATATAAGACACTCTAGAAATACTCTTCAGTAACAACAAGACATGCATTACAAAATAAAGTACATCAAGTATAACAGAGTTCTAGAGACAAGACACTCGATCTTGCATGGCACACTTACCAAAAATTCCTTGGGGGAAAAAAAGAAAACTTGGGGATATTAAACTAAAGTATTCAATTTGAGAGAAAAAAAATCCCGACATGAATTTGTCATTGACATTTTTATACTGATGTCTGAAGATAGTTCAACCACCCAGGAGACACACGGCTACAATTCACTTCAGTACGGTGCCTTTGACCCCGGCAACCTTGTCAAAAACAAAGAAAAACAAAGCGGAGTAGCAACATTAAGTAATCAGCAAACGAGACAAAACAGAGTCATTTTGAGCAAAAATCCGACTCTGACTGAACATGGGCGGAAGTACCAAGTTTCCTGCACAAAACGCTTTAACCATTTAGGTTCTGAGAGAATCTGCCTAAGGAGTTCAAACAGTGCTATAAGAACAAAGGCAGCCAGGAAATACAATAGCTTTGTACCAGGGAGGGTTTGAAAATGAGAACAGAAGTTATCTAATATTTAGTCTGTCTACCATTGTGTGGACAGTGATTCAGAGGAATAACGCATTTGTTGTACTATTGCTAAGGAAACAGACATATAAATATTACAATTTTTACATAGTATGTTATCTTGGAACAAAGACGAAGGGTAAAATGGGTGGCTTATGCATGAGTCGTGACGATGGTGATGATATGGGGACGAACACAGACGGGAGAAGCGGAGCAGCTGTGCTATGAATAGGCTTGTGACTATTTCAGACATTTTTATTGAGCTTGGATATTTCAAATATATTGTTGCTATTATACATTTAGGTTTTCTGATATGCAGCATCTAAAAAATACAGAAAAAATTCAAATTTTGCATAAAATCTTTTTGTGCAAACTAATTGTGGTAACAGATGTCACAGAATCTGTGAATGCCATGCACGTACTTTCCTATTGGGTTTAATTAATCTACTAATGTTTTACAACTTTATTTTATTACTTCAACTTGCAAGCATGATTTCCCATAGATGAATGTAATGTTCACAGTTACTTCTGCTTTGTTGCAGTTTTTGTTCATATATATTCAATATCATTTTCAACAATTCTCCAAAATCCCAGTACACACCCAAGATTTTGACAAGACCATCCCTTAAAGTGACAGGAGGAGATTTTTTTAGGATACGAATTTCTCTCAAATTGCACAGGATCGATTGTAGACCACCTACCAAGAATGTTCCGAAGGTTTATTGGACAAACAAGTACAAAAGAAAACAGCAAACCTTGTTTAGAACTTGTCTGACTATCGTAATTGTCCCCATAGAACACCGTGCTTTGACTTTCTGTCGTGCACGACAGAAAGTACTAAATCATCATATTATTACATAAAGACGGCGTGTTCATCTTATTCACTTCATGTGTGATCTAATACATTGGAAGCATTCCAAATATGCAAAAAACCCGGGTTCGAAAAAAATTGGGGGCGCTTCTTTCTGGAAATCTCCTCATGTCTCTTTAAATCAGCTCTTCTACATCAAAGTGAAGCTGCTGGAGTTGACCCCTGATGCAAGTTAAATTTAGTAGCGCAATGGTATTTTTGTTGAAAATTCTCTATTCAATAGCATACAAATCAATTTTAGTGGCTTTGATGCAACTATCAGTCTTTTATATTTGACACTACAAGCTGTGTCATGCCACTTCTGAACACTGTGTTATAAAAACGAACATTTTGAAGCAAGGAATTACTTTCACTGTCGATATCGTACACTAAGCCTCAACATCTTATGCAAATGGGCCCCCAGACATGCCAGAAATAGTCTGTGTACAGAGTGTTAAATTTTCTGCATCAAACGCAACTTTTATATTACGCATTTACCACTATAAAACATATTAAAGAAAATCTAATTCTTGTATCTCAACGACAAATTTGCGAACAAAATTGACCTGAAGGTAAAAAGTACAGAGAATGTCAAATGTTAAAACTGACTCCACGAGCCTCTTGGCAGCAGAAATATTAAGGGTTGTTTGTCTCAACAACAACATACTAATAGCAGGCAAACCTGACTTGTGTACAAAAAAAAGCTGGTGGGTTAAAAAAAGATGCCCATCAGAGGTATTTAAATGGTTGAATCCAAAATGGCTGCCATATATGTACACCACGGGGAGTGTGATTCATTGGGAAATATCTCAAAAGAGACATGAATTTCAGTTGCTAAGATAATATCCACAGACGAATCCAAACCTAGATTTTTGAGGGGGACCCAGGGGGGCAAAAGGACCTCTAATAGCCGAAAATAGACTGATTTGCATGTTTTTGCATGAACTCTGGGGGCCGCACACCACAAAAGCACCCCAAGATATGCCAATGATATCAGGAATCGGTTTGGCCCAAAGTATTTCATTGACTCACTCAAACAACAATCTGATAAATTTCAAACCTTGGAATTGAGTGTTTTAGGTGATTATCTTTAGTTAAGACTATTTTTAATTAATAACCAAAAAAATATATTTCGAAATCTCTGAGTCGGCCTTTTTAAGGTTTTGTATCTGCACTTGATGCATGCAGACTGCACTTTTGACCTATTAAGCCTACTTCATAATACATAAAACAACTTGCTTTCAGCAAAAGTCAGTCATGACTTTCTTCCACTAACATGATTTACCATGCCAGAAGTCATACTAGACTTCAACTGAGATCCTGTACACATGAGCCAAACACCTTACTGATTAATAGGAACTGAACCAGGACCACACGCTATAATGTTACTGAAAGCGCTTGATGAAGAAACTCGCTCTTGATAGAGCTACCAGGTCATTCAATCACAATGCCTTTTGTTTTACTTTGCTGATGGGTTCCAGGGCCTACAGACTTCATCTTACCCGTCTGTCCCCTTATGTTACGTCTGGGGGTTTGGCGAAAAGGATCGAAATAATCATTGCGACATACTCGCATATTGTTGAATGGGAGCTGGGGAGCTAAGTGTATTTGTATTCTTGAACTATACTTGAATTCAGAGTCCCTTGGACCTTATTGAAAAACATACGGACTGTTCCTGCCAGGCAACACCACAGTAATGAAACTATAAGGGCAAAGCACAGGGACTGTGAATGTGATGTGACTATCACAAAGAGGAGCCTCTGTTGTTTGGCCTACACCTTTTTCACACTGCTCTAATGAAATATTGCTGTCTGTGCAGACAAGATTGAAGCCACGCTGTTGAAATGCTATCCAATATTGAATGAATGGCGTGATGTGTTTGGCTTAACATTTCGGTGCATGGTCTGATCCCCCGAGGGTTATGGGCACAAATCTGTAGTTATTGACGCTCTGTTTCATAACAGAAAATAAAATTAGAAAATGTACCAAATTGACTGATCTGAAACTGCATGTGCCCTTTTTCATGCCCTATATTATCATGCAAATGAAGTTTGGGTGCAGAATTTGTGATTTGTTGTGTAATATTTGATGTCTGTTAAAAGGTTTTAATAGCTGCATTAACACATGTTCTGTTCCCACAAGTCACTGTGTGCTTTTGTTAAGGTTTCTCAAAAAAAATATTCACAGCTGCTTCATCAAACACTGAACAAAGATGATTTAAATAAATGGTAGTTCAAAGATGTTAATATATAATTTAATAGCTTGGGAATTTTTGACAATTTCACAGGGAAAATCAGTTTTATGTAGTGCGATCACTCATTTGTACATCCTTCACCCTAATATAGTCTAAAGAAGCCCTTAATGGTGGGTTCATACTTCATCTGCAGATATGAAATTTTAAACTATTCGAACCGGCACCTCCGTATTACTAGTGCGGCGCCCTACCAATTTGAGCTCATAGCCAGGGTTGGTAGAGGATCGATAGATTTCTTATAGGTTTTAGGTCCGAAAGGGTCCATCGCGCTTTTCCTAGCGGAAACTCAAACGCCTATTTACATGATACAATTTATATTTATTTGAAATTTTAAACGACTTAGTTTTATGGCAATATATTTTAGTACCCCAGTATTACAGGATACCATGTATGATTAAGTCTGGATTCTGAAATTTGATTGCATTGTTATTTTCAATATCAATGACATTACTTGCTATTTCACATAGTATTTGTATGAGCAAGACTACTTCTTATAAATTGAGTGTGACGTGCTCAGAAAACTCAAAATCATCCTTTAATATCACACATCCCAATTACATAAGCCTTGCATATTGCATATTTTTGGGTTGGCTAAAGGACATGGTGACTTTCCATTATTCAGTTTGTATGCTGTTTCATTACTCCTTGACATGTGGGTACTGATTTTGGTGCTGGTTATACTTTCATGATAAGGGTGAAATATGTGTATTAATACCCGGAGGTCTATGAACGCAGCCAGTGGCGTAACCAGCTTTTTTTTTTTGGGGGTGGGGGGGGGGGGCACGGCACATGTATTTTCGGGGGGGGGGGTCAAGCATATATTAAATTTGTTAGTATAGTATTTGGCCTATGTAAATCACTAATTTTCAGGGGGGGGCAATCAGGGGGGAGATTCCCCACAGGGGCAGCTGCCCCCTGCCCCCCCCCCCCCTCTGGTTACGCCACTGGAACCAGGTGATTTGATTGGTAACACAGTGGTTACATTGGTTGTGTTATTTATATTTAGCCATCAGATACATGGTAAGAAAAAGCGTCAAAGAATACAGAGTATAGAAGGTCTTTTTGATTGGTTCTTATATCGTTTTAAAATTGACTGCCCTCTTTTACAAAAGTGTGCTATTTAAGGAATAGTGATTTATAGAAGCTATATTTAGGGCCCACGAACCAATCGTTAATAGCCTCATCCCCAGAACTCCAAATTTTATCAAAGTGGTCAGAATTTTGGCATCTGAAGAAAGCTATTATTTTTCTCATTTACCCTGTGAAATTGTAGGGCTAAAAGATGTTTGGTTTGGAAGTTATGAGCGAAAATGTGCCCCATTTTAGCCTCGACCAATATTAATTTATACAGTATTCTATGCACTTAAAAAAATAATTTTTTTAGCTCTCACATCAAAATGGATTGAAATATATGCACCAAACTGTACAGTTGGGGTGTTTTGGTGAAGGCCATTCTATCAAGATGAAAACTTTATATACGTAAATTGGGCCATCCCCTTTATCTACTCAAACCATCCCACCAAAAAAGTGTCGATTTTGACAACAGAGGTCTCTAACAAAGGTAGCTTGCCAGCTCAGCAATAAAGGAAAACATTTAAGAAGAAGCTTAAAGAGATGACTGGTACAGACTTGGTACAAATCTTATTTTTATTTCTAACTAAAACCAGACCACTTTTTGTTTTTAATACTTTACTGAATCATTCACATTGTACGTCACTAAGATTAGCATTTAATCAGCACTAATTTAGATAATCAACCACAAATGAGTTATGGACTGAGCAACTTGTTACATTGATAAGTTAAAGGTATTATCGGTTGATTCACCTATTAGAGGTAAAATATTTTGAAAATGTGCAGTAGTTAGTTTTTTAGTCGTCTAAAGGACGGATAAGTCTTTGATAATTGATATGTTTTTTTTGAATGAAAAATGACACAAAAAGGATGAAATTTAAATCTCCATTCAATACGTGTGTGAGAAACATGTCGTTACACAGACACTAATGACTAAAATATCCAAATTTTGTCCTTTTAATTAATTTGCTTTCAGTCTTATACTTGATGGTCTGTGTTAGGATAGCTATACCTGTTACAGACATGCAGAGCAAAATCTGATTTTGATGATTTTTTAAAATTTTCTAATTTGGTAAATTACCGATAGTGCCTTTAAACAATTATCAAGTTCATCATCTGCAGATAGAGATAGCTGTGGTTTATTGTAGAGTAGGAGCCAAGATGAATCAGAGTTCCATCTTGGATTTTCTTTAAAATACCTACCGGCCAAGACCCTATACTCCTGTATTCAGTCAAGAGAGTGACTGGCTGCAGTGTATACAGAGCTAATGCCGCATGGGTACATAAACTCAGTGTTGTGGTAGGGTACACCAAGATTTACAACAAGTTTCTTCCAGAAGACTGGTGGGAAATCATCAAAGAGATGGTTGCACATTCTTCAAGTTCTTATAAAGGAGAAATTGAATTCACTTGAAACAATAGTGAGAAAATTGGATGAGATGTGAAATGAAATCAAGTAAAAAGTAAAAAGGATAATTTATAACCAGCAATCATATTTTTCTGTCTCCCTCTTTAAGAAAACAGCAAACAAAATTATAACACTCAAAGCTTGACAAGAACATTTTTGTTTTTATTTTCCAAAGTTGTTGTTAATTGTTGTTGCAATGTTTAAATTTACCCTTATTGCCAAATTGTACTTGTGTTGCAATATTTTGTTTCAAAAATGTAAACTTACATGTACCACGGTTGATAATAAAATGAAGCAATGGTCAAAGAAAAAGGATTAAAACAACACAATTAAGAGGCATGAGAATAAACTTTTGCACACAAAAAATTAAGTGAGAAAAATGAAAAATCCAGCAAAAATACCAGAATTCATCCTGAAGTAAATGAAAATGTTGTAAATTCGGGGGGAAATGAATTCAGTTGATAAAGGTCCATGGCTCCGACGCTAATAGACCTCGTCACAGAAGCCCAGATTTACAGGAAGTGGTCAACCTTTTGGTATCAGAAGAAAGCTATAATGTTTCTCACTCTACCCTGTGTGAAATATTAGAAGCCAAAGGATGTTTGGTTTGGGAAGTAATGAGCGAAAATGTACCCCAATTTGGTCGACCAATATTAATTTTACACAGTACTCTATGGGGCTTACGAAATCACGTTTTCTGCTCTCACATGAAAACGCATTGAAATATCGGCACGGGAAACTTTACATGTGGGTTTTTTTTTTGGTGAAGCCAATCATCAAGATGAAACTTAATATCCTTAAATAGGGCCTCCCTTAAACTTGAAGATTTTGTGCCTTAATAAAAAAAAGATTCTTAAATTTTTTATCTGTCATATTGCATCTTGTATACAACAAACAAAATTAGTTATCTTAAATCTGAAAAAAAATCCTCTTCAAATATAAAGTACGCTAATGACATGGTATCCACCAGAAAGGTAATTGATCGGATTGGATACATTTGTAATAAATACCTACCTTCTTAACAAATCCAAATATTATTCTGCAATATCATTTCCAACTTCCAGTTCTACAGTAATCTTTCACAAATTGGCTGTTTTAAAATCAGCCAATATTCCTATCTTGCTGTGCTAAGATAATACTATGATGAGTTAAATTTTACGTCCAGCACGCGATATCAAGGCGGCTAAAAAAATCTCGTCTGCCGGATAGCTCTTTGCACATGTTGGTGGGACTAGCACCTGTTGCAACTTATCCCTTCATCTGGAAAACCCACACAGTTGCAGAAACAATAAATTGTTTTTTAATTTGCACACCTCCAAAACAACCACCATTCACACCCTTCAAGGCTTTATAACTCCCAATTGGTGAATTGATTGACTCCCTTTTTTCCCCAACAATTTCAGCTTCCGTGCTTTTCGTGTATGGCAGCCAAATCAGATCTGGAGCATTTTGTGTTCACACTATTTTTGTTTTTTCCCTGTTGCTGTAATAGCGCTCTGTTTGCTGATTTTTTGCCCAAAATTTCATATTTGAATCTGACCTAATACTATACAGCACATAGAATGAGGAAGCACAGCTAGTTGTGTTGGTGCCAGTGGGATATGATTCGCTCTATGTGACGTCCATTCGCCAGGCTCCCACCCACTGTAAACTTACCACAGTGCCACAGACTGATTGGCCGGCTCACCAGCCGTGCTAGCTGGCTCTGCTCTAGTCATGCTGCCTTTTAAGCTGTCCGGATTTTGCCAGGTTTTGGTTTAATCGTGTTGCATAGTTTCTTGCGTCTTTATCTTGTGGGCTTGAACGTAAACTCAATTAGATGAACCTATCAATTAAATACTTTCATTTCAATGGGTGTGAAGAAAAAAATTAAGTCTATAAGACTTAATTTTATAAATCTATTTTAATAGATTTTCACCTTATATATCATGTTGTCATATATCAAATATGATGAAAACTATAAGAAAATAATGAGAATTATTCAAAAAAATAATGAATCTATACTAATTATAAATAGATCTATACTAATAAATATCGACCAGGTTCAAGCTCTTACACCATTTGGACTGTCCACATAAAACATGCTTCTAGGCTTATTTTTTTTTTGTGTAGGCAATCATTTCTGAAGGCAATGCACAACTTGAAACTTAAATTTGGTCAAAATTGGCCAAAAATGCGGCAAAGCAGAAAAATCATTGTTTAAAAAATCAGTTGTTCATTTTTTTTAAAATAATACCTTGTAAGCATAATGTGGGCATAAGGGTAATGTTATTTTTTTGGAAAAAAGTTTCATACAACAGTTATTTTTGTAACAAATGCCCATTTTTGTTCACAGTAAGGTTAATTTTAATAAAATTAAAAACATATTATTTTTTCTTTAAATTAAAATTGCAAAATTTATTGTAAATGCTTTTTATGTTAAAGCAATATTAGCACATTTTTTGAAGGGTGCCCCGCCAATTTTTCAAAACATTTGGAGATTTTTTTTTTGCATTGTAACTGGCTAGAAAACTATCCCTGTGATGGTTAACTCGAAAATGTCTGTGTCACAAACGAAGGAATTTTGTACTAGAATATTATTATCTGGGATCCCTGATAATAATTAAACGGCTGCTGGAACGGCCTTCCAATGTGAAATAGCCGGGAAATAGCGCCATGTACGTGTCTACGCTCCTCCATTCGTTTTTTTTAGTTCGGGCAAGTCAAGGTTATTTTCTCGAGGTGGCACTATTTCATCATGGACGGACACTAAACGTAGCATTTCCAGCTCTGCCGTTAAGTCCAATCTGGGATCCCAATTCTAATTACAAAATCGCTTATTTTGAGATAAATACACATTTTTTAGCATTCTCGTTCGCAGGTATAGTTTCCTAGACAATTACCAACGTAACTGTGCAAAATTATCAAATTTTGAAAATTGGGGGCGCTCTTCAAAAAATGTGCCAAATTGCTTTAAAACAAACATATTTACCAATTAAAATGGGGGTAAATAAGCCTTTTAAACCCTTTCTGTCATATTTTGTAATTAATCTGAATTTTTTTAAATGGTCATTTTTACACTGGTATTTTTTCGCACTAAATGTCAACTTGGAGCTGTCACCCTGTACAAGCAAAAATTATGCAATTGGTATGAGCAAAACTGTTTTATTAATATTGGAACATAATTTAATCTAACTATGAAAGATTGCTTTGATTTAAAGAGTACAAGCAGGAATTGCAATAGTTGGTGAAACGTGTGGTCAACAAAGGTGTCCTTTTTTGCCAGAAAATGGATGAAAACCATTTTTTCTGCAAACACAATAGTAATACATTTTTTCAACAAAATCAGAATGTACAGATATTTTCATTGGTCATGTAGAACTCTCGGAATGTTTGAACATTTACCAAACCCTCGCCAATAAGTTTGTCCGATCATGATCAATAATTGTGCGCCCACCATAATCGTAGCTGGTTTGGTTATATCGTGGGATCCCGCATTTTTCATGATATTTCTTGTAGCTGACCTTGATGATTGCAATAAAGTTTAATGTATGAACCACATTTGGCTACTTGTTTTTAATTTTGAACTCATATCTCCTGCAGAGAATGTCGGTTTTTGTTTATGGTTTTTGTTTTTTGTAGTTTATTTTGAAGCTGCCTTACTTTCTAAATGTAAAAGTGATTTCACTCTTTTGGAGTGATTTTTTTCTCTAAATGTCAAAAAGAGTGAATTTCTTACCTTAAAAGAACATTTTGTCAACCTTGACAATGACAAAATGATATCATTTTATCATTTGGTAATTATCAGAGTAATTTGGCCCAAAAAGTATTCTTTGACAGCTGTGAAATTCAATCTTTTAGAGTGAGCCCTTAGTCCTCCAAAGTGAAGTTCACTCTTTTGCATTTAGATATAAACCTGAAATACGCTTTGTCTCAATGCTTATTAACTCCACTTATGAACTCTGCAAATAACGTATTGGTAAACACCCCAACGTTACACCCCCCCCCCCCCCCCAACAACCCCCCCCCCCCCCCCCCCCCCGTAAATGTTGATGCACTAACTCAATACTCGAAGCTGATGTAGCATGCAGTTAGCAGCGCTTTACTCAATACTTCCCCTTCTACTTATGGCTCTGCATATTGGTAACCATCACCCCCAATGTACACCCCTCCCCCCCTCCCCATACAATTGTTTAAGCACTAAATCAAATATCCATCCTAAGAAAAGGTGATGTAAGCATGCAGTAACATGCTTTTGCCAATGTTTATGACTTCACTTATGGTTCTGCATATAGACTATCAATATATCGGTGCTGGGCAATTCGGACAGGCCAATCATTTCCCCCAGAGTGAAATAAAACTCAGTAAATGGTCAATAACATACCGTACAAAATGTACGTTGTAGTCTCCAACATTGGTGGGGTGGGGGGGGGGGTTGGGAAGTCTCAATGTATAAATTCTCATTAAAATAATTTCATAAATTCATTCTCATACAGCAAAAAAATATATTTTTTGTGTTCCCCAACATATGTATATTTACCCCAGTCAAATAATCTCAGTAAACGTCATAGCATTGGTTTTAAGTATCAATTAATTTTATTTATTATTTATTTCCATTTATTTATTTATTTATTTCCATTTACTAAATTGCTAACTCACTGAAAACAGTGAATCACCGTTTTACAAGGGTGATTTATATATCTGTAAAATTAATAGCGATTACTTAGTCTTTCATCAAATAAAGCAAACTGTTTATATTATCTTTAGTAGATAGCCTAAGGCGTGATTTTAACACATAACTAACCCAAATGATGGCACTACTTTATAATTATCTATATTTTGCTTTTAATGGGTAAAATAATCTTGGTGTCCTCCACATTGATGAGGGGTGGTGGGTGGGGCTCAAACGTATATTTACCCCAGTACAAATTTCAAAAAAAATTTTGTTCAGTAAACGTCAATAGCAATATGGCTTGGTCAGTTTAATAGAATAGACGATTTTACAGTACTTTTGAGATGTCACACGATAAAAAAATTGGGGTTTGGACGTCTTGTCCAACGAAACTTCAGCTATTTTGAATCATTTTTGGCATAAATTAGTTATAGGCAATAGTTATTTGAGAAATTTGAGTGTGATTATGGGGTGGGGGGATAACTATTAGTAGTTTAGTTAAAGCAAGTATGTTATTTTTCACAAAAACGCCTATGTACAGCATGCGTGCTTGGATTGATTAGCCGGAGACAAGTCTTCGATATGGAATCACAAGAACAATTTCATTCTCATGCAAAAAAATTCCCTAAGTCAACACTTTTTGTTGGGTAGGTTTTTTATGTTTAAGATATGATTTTTTGTGACACACATGACCCTATTGAGTGTGAAATTTCCCCAAACTGGTGCATTGTGTTGAGAATATGATTTTTTATGTGATCACTGACCCTATTGGGTGAAATTTCCCCAATCTGGGGTGGCATTGTGGGATTGACTCAAAACACCCTCTGGACATGCCCTTCAGCTTTAAAAATCTAAAGGAGATAGTTTTTCAAGTGACATTAAACATGAAAATGAATATCTATTTTAATATGTCTTACATAACCATCACAAAGACCTACTTCCCACATGGCAATATGGTCCTTAATGTTATGACAATAGCTATTTGGTTTTCTTAATGCCATTGGCTTTTGGGTAATGGTCATATAACGAATGACTTGTTAAGTGCTTAATAAATATTTAGTACATAAAGTTGGTGCAAAAATACACGCTTGTACCACGCATATAATGGGAATTACTTCAATATTTCTAATAGTGTCATGAACATGATGAATACAAGCGACCACTTATTTTAACATTATGGGTGACTTAATGATGTCACTTGGATGTCTCTGAAAAAAATAAAATTAATAATCCTAAAAGAGAGGTCCTGAATGCTTACAGAAGGGTTTTATAGGCTTTTATTTGATTAATTTTAGCAAATAGTTTAAATTATACTTCTTTTGATATACTCAAAATTTAATTCCTTTTAATGTTTCTTTAAATCAGTTCAATTGGTCAACTTTGAAAACAGGGTACATGAGTGTTTCCTAACGGGCTAATTATTTTCAAACAAGCACCCCATTGGATGAAAAGATCTTCATAACAGTACAATAAGATAACACCGATCTGATCTGGCACCGTTGAATAAAAGAGTCTGGAAAAAACGGGTTAAAATAATGTGAGGTCAATGTTAACAAATTAACACTGAACTTTTTGTCCAACTCTTGTGCAAGCTATTATTTTTAAGATGCAAATTAACAAAATATCAATCAAAAAGACTTTCTACCGAATAATTACAGTACTAATTTTTAATCCACCCATATAGGAAGATTTTTGAATATTAACTATAGTTTTAATAGGGTGCCAAAACTCATATGGTCTTCATAGTAAAGTTGCTAAAAATGTACGCCCACATTATCAACTTATGGATTGTCACACTGGTAATGACTATTGATAGTGACAAGGTCAGATCATTAGTAAAATAAATAGCAGATCATTAGTAAAATAACACAGGTCATTTTGTACTAAAACAATGCCTAACTTGTTGGGTGCATTGCAACCATCCATAAATGATACTTCATCCTAATTTTTTTCATCCATTAAATTACTGTACACAACTAAACTTGAGGATATGATTTTGGGGACCACCCGGTATGACGGGGATACATATCTATTTTGTAACAAATGATAATATCAATATAGCACAGGACAGAGTGACACTTACACCTTTCAAGTTTAAACAAGATCCTAATTTCCCTTTTCCAAAAATGTGTTTTCGAATTCCTATGTTCGATGTGTTAAAATTAGGGAAATTAAAGCAATGGAACATTGTATGACAGGTGTTCAAATGCAAGACTCATAAGAACATTGAATTGTTAATGGTCGTTAGTTTTACACATAGAATATCGGCACGCCTCCGCTTTAACATAGGTGTATCCGGAAGTGAACACCTCCCGTCAGGGCGAGAGAGACAAGGAGACTACCTGGGTTTACTGGGTTGCCTTCTTTCCATGTTGTTTCCGTGACTTGTTTATGGTCTATCACCACTTTGAATTCCTTATGACACAAGAAGGCACAGGACAATAGAAGTCAGCAGCTAATTCGTGCTGATGGTGCTAAAATGGACAATTTTAAAGAAAAGAAAAGGAGTTGGGATCCCCGAACTCGGACTCACAACCCTTACCGACAAAGTACCACTTCATGTGCTATAGCAGTATAAATTAAGAGTACGGATTGCTGAAACACAAAGCCCCCAACTTAAAGCGGGCACTGCCCCATTTTCCCCAAACTATGAAATTCTTTAATTTGTCTCCAAATGATATAGTTAGGCCATTGGAAGAATAGAGATACATTTTACATATAAAAATAAAAATACTCAAAAAACAGATTAGGGAGTGAATAAGAGGTTAAAAACATACAGGTAGTTTGTAGGCTAACTTTTAAGTTGTTCCATAACCTTAATCAACAGTATACAAATACTACATGATTAGAGGGAAATAGGGCACACTATTTCCCTTGGTACTGGCCTATCACCCCTATCCCGAAGGGTGAGGGGTGATAGGCCCGTAGCAGGAGAGTACAATGGGAAAATAGGTTGTCGCATATTTCCCCGAATAAACCATGTAGTATTTGTTTTATTACACTGCACGGTGACTCTGGGGACGAAGGTTGTAGGGAAAACGTTTTAAATCTATTTCCCTAGCAAAATAGCTCGCGTAGTAGGAAATCAGCAATGAAATAGATAATTTGTTCGTATGATATTCATGAGGTGGAATAAATGTGTATATTACATGAATATCATAGACTCGTACTCATGATATAAACCATACAGGTCACAGACCGGTCAAACAGGGTACATGCCGTGGGAAACATGCATACGACGTCCGGTTTTTTCTTGTGTTAAACCACATTTCCGTCGTTCTGCTGAACTTAATGTCGCCGGCGAAATTAATTATAAAATCGTTCCGTTTACCCATAAGGACACTGATTTGGTCTTAATCATTAAGATGAGGGCTAATGTATATAAACAGCGTTACAACCATGCAAAATATCATTTTGAAAAATCGTGACGGCGCCCTTTTTTCAAAGTGCCTGTGTCTCTTTAAATGGATAAGCGTGCTATGGAGAGATACAAAAAACAAATGTAGAAATGTATTTGTTAGCTTACAAATCAAAGATAACTATGACAATTGCATATAACTACTTCACATGTAATGTAGGAACAAAAACCACCAAATAGTGAAAAATGAAGTATTGATGAAATTTTCTAATATGTCTTCCGCAAAATAGACATACAGTGATGAAACCTCAAAATTACCTAAATAGGGATTGTGTGTTTACACCAGTACAGCATAAACAAAGATCAGTAATATTGTGTTTGAGGTTAAACAAACTGTTACAGGGTGTGGTGCCACCATATTTATACTTATAATCTGGAATATTCACACGGAAAGCTTTTGATCTAAAGTGCGGAATTTTAGATACGCACATATAGAAATTACAGAATAAGATAAAAAAGTAATGCCTTGTCTTTTAATACATGGATTTCAACCCAAATACTTGCAGGTTATGTTAGCACCTCTTATGCCAGAACAAAAATACCAAAATACGAATTTTGATGATTTTTTTTCTATGTTTAGGATCAGCAAAATCGCTTGCCTTCCCCTTAAAGTCACATCTTTTTTGTCGTACAATTTCAAATGACCATTATGTCTTTCAATTGACTCGAGTGGATCATATAATAAATAAAAGCCATGTTCAGGCAGTCACAAAACTCCAAGGTTTGAAACCTGGAGGGTGAAAATTAAATCACCAATGTTACTTACTTCAACTTGTATCCACATGATGGCCAAAACTCTGAAATCACCCCAGCTGTGTGTGGACATGACTAATATTAGACATATTAGTTAACATCAACATGTAATGTTACCTTAAAGCGTTATGTTTTACAATTTCATGATGCCCTAAATGTCAGGATCCGACATTTCAGTTTAAAAAAAGAGCCGTATTAAAACGCAATAGTTCTCATTGTACCAGTCGAAAGGTAAGTATCGAGTTCCATTCAGTAATACAACAATCAGCTTGACAAAAAATTGAGGCATTTTTTTGTTACCTCCGGAACAAAATGATGATTGGGTTGTAATTTATCACAAACTTTGTGATTGATATACAATGATGAGGGAGAGTCCGGAAGTTAGAGGGGACATTGGGACATTATCTATAAGAGAATAAATTTCTCTAAATTTGAACTGGATTGGGGTTTTTTGTAAATCACCTATGGATAACATTGAATGTTTATTGGGCAAAAATGTAGGGAAAAGTGGGTTTGAAACTTAAACCTGTTGCCCCCCTATAAGGTATAGAAGCAAGTTTGGTTTTTCTGTGGTTGTGCAAGACAGAGAAAACAAAACCTCTTTTTATTACAGAAAGGAATTTGTAACTATTCACTTCAGATGTGATTTAATTAGAGATAACGGGTTCTCGTTCCTTCACGCAAAAATAATGGTGTCGCGGGTTCAATTCGTCGTAAAGAGAGTACGGTTCCCAAAATATACTTTATTCTCATTCTTAAAAGCTTTATCCCAATTTTTAAAAAAAGGTCATCGTTAAACCCAAATTCGCGAGGACTTTCCGGCTAACTACAACAAGAAAGGACTGCCACCACCCAGTGACAAACATCGAACAACCCATGAATGCAACGATCATACGTAATGAGACGCAACGTTGGCAGTCGCGCCGGAACCGTAACAAAATGCGGTCTGACGCGAGCGCTTCAACCTAAAAAAACATCAATATGCAGCGCGTACTACTGGGTTCAATTGTCCAATTGAACCGGGCATCATCCAATTAAAATTGCTTACATTTTCACAGCTGTTTAAGAGGTTTGGTACACATTCTAAATAGCAAAAGGAAACAAAAATCTGGTGCATTTTAAAGATTTCTCATGCTCTCTAAAAATATAGTCAGAATGAAATCCTAATAATTTTCCTCACAATAATTTTGTTATTAAAAATAAATAAGTGTCAATAACTTTTTTTACAGTAAGGGAGTTGAAAGGGGGTTAAAACAAGTTTTGACAAAGAAAACCACCACAAAAGGCAGAATTAGCTGTCTTCCTTTCAACATCATGCCGGACAGCTTGTATGGATAGTGAGCTGTGAAAAGGTCCATGATCTGCCGTGACAAATTACCATTTACACGTAGCATACCACTGCGAGCACAATATTTCAGAGGCATAACATTTTCACAACAAATTAATATGTTTATTTCACGTACTAGCTTTCTATAATACTTTGGAAGATGTAATGTTCAGGGGGTGAACCATTCATGAAACCTAACGTGCCAAATACACACAATTTCATCTTACAAATTTTGTCAACCATACAAGTAAGTAGTTACCAGTTGGCATGGATGAGTTGTGATCATGGTCTAATCAACGTGAAACCAAGGTCCATTTTGTTTTGAAGAAGAGTTACAATAACTCTATTTACTATAATAAAAGTGACAGTCACTCTGTTTTAACCAGTCTGATAACTGTCAATGTTTGCATAGCGTTGGCAATGAGTGCCATATCTTTTTATCATTACCCCCAAACTTGTTTATAGTTTACTCTTCCTAATTGCATCCATTAAAAAAGTATTAACAACCACCATTTTTCATCAGAGAGGCAATTTTCATCGTTGATCTATTAATTTGTTTGAAAGAGAGCAATTTGCACTTGAATAAAGGTGTTTTGGTTTTGTGAACCGTTTCAAGAGCCTTGTGTTAAGAGCAGTGTTTTTCATGTTTTTTAAATAAAATGTGATGCGATTCAAGCAAAATGAGTCTGATTTGGTCAGTTCAATTTTAAACTTTTCCATTGTAACTGCATGCACCGTTTAAAGGCTACATTTTGCTGAAATCCCCATTGAAATTGACCAATTACTTCCAAAGATATGATCAGTTGAAGGGTGGCCAAAACATAGGAAACAAAAGACTTTTCTCCTTTGTTGGCTATACCCACAATCATATTTGTCGACTTCTGACTCAGTTTGCTTGATCACATCACAAATGTTTTCAGATCAAATTCTGATATCACCTGCTCCTTCAGCAGTTGAAATGGACATAACCTTATTTACAAAAAAATGTCAGGTTTCTGACCTTTGGCTATTCCATGTGAAAACCATTTAGATAAGCAATCATATAGCCTTGCAATTTGCTGCAGTCTGCCATGGTCATGTTCACATTTTGATTTTATAAAGTGCTAACATACAAAGGATTAGGAGGTTAAAGAAATACTTACACAAATTTCAAAAATGGTTTATGTTAACATAATAGTCCCTTGGCTTAAAATCAAAATGTGCTTTCACAAAACCAAATGGTTCTTCGCTCAAAAACAAAGTTTATCAGATCACACTGATTAACTTCTCAGCTAACTCAATGAAGCTCAAACAAAGATGTTTGTTCAGCTAACCAATTTAAAAAAGTCTTGTCAACTGAAGGGTTCACCTTGAGCTACAGTAAACCAAAAAAGGGTCCTTCATCTAAAACAACCAATAGTTTTGGCTCAAACAATATGCTCTTCATTCAAGATAGACTTAGCTAAAATGGTCTTCAGATGTCCGTTGAAACAAAGGGGAAATGTCAATTCTTCACAAAACAAGTGACCTTCTTATCATATCCAACCACTTGGTTCCAAATATGATCTACTATCCATAGATGGTACATGTCTGGTTGCTGCTTCACCTGAATTCGTGCAGTTCCTGTCTGTGTCATACATTTGTTTTGCTTCAACAGTGGGCAGACTAGAGATGTTCCATTGTCTGTGGTGCTGTTCCACAACAACATGTAGTGTCCCTGATCTGCTTCCAGGTTACCCCACTTCTTCAAGGAAACCTTGAATCGGCTACAATTACGGTATGCTGCCTTTAATTGCATTGCAAATATTTTCGACAACAAAATATCTTGCTGTAAATAGCAGATAATGTTTTTTTTAACATCTCAACAAATTATCTTTTTTGTTGGGTAATACTGTTTTGTGTTATTTTGAAATTAACAAAACATATGCTGTTGGCAACGTTAAAATATATCGATTTTGTACGTTTCCATGGAGTTAATTCACGATTGGAAGTGAGTAATATACAAGACGCCGTGCAGCCAAACCCTAAACCTCGAAGCACTCCGGTCGTGCAGCCAAGAACTCAAAACTGTATATACACGACCGTTTAGAAATGGCGGCATCATAACGGTTCGGTCATTTTCGATAGAAATCAAATATTTTTCTGGGCCATCGTCGATCGTTCGTCGCCACTTTTCGTTTAAAAGGCGCCTTTTCCGTCTGATTTTTCGTTTCTTGAAAACGAGAGATCCAAACTTTATAGGACGACGGGCCTGAACGGAACCTGCATCCAGTCTGATTTTTTTCCATTTAGACGAAACTATATTCTGATTTTTTATTCCCTGTCAGTAAACGCATATTGTTCGATGTGTAAGTAAGTTATTTGGAGGGGGATGTGTTGAATAAAACTAAAAAGTCGTATTAACAACTGAAAGCTCATTTGTTTCAACAGAATATGATGCCTTAACCCAATAACCATTTTACATGACATGTTTGATCGAATAATGTAAAGGCTTCTAACAGATTCAATTGAATAGAATTGTCGTATAAGTGTGAGACACCCTATCGATTCTTTTGTTTGGCGTCAATCAAAGAACGGATCAAGTGTCCCGAACATCGAGGCTGGGTAAAAAGAAGGAAAAAAACTATAAAAAATTAAAAAAAAAAAAAAAAATACCTAAATTTTACAGTAAAATAAAATCCTTGTAAATTCTGCCAACAAATTACGCGTAATTTACAGTATAGCCTACGTAAAAATTAATTAATCAAAACCGTAAAAACATATATAGGACCTATTTGGTGAGTTACTTACAGAGATTGTGAATGTTGTTGAGAATAAAAAAAGCACTGACGAACACCCTAACTTAGTAGGCCTATCCCAATTTTTTTCAGTGCCTAACTGTAAAATTTACAGTTTGTGTAAAATGTGTTACATTCAAACTGTAAAATATACAGTAAATTTGAATGAAAACCTGTACAAGCTATATTTTTACGGAATCTTTTGTTGCATAATTGCTGCCGGATTTTCCGGTAAAATTTACAAATGGTATAATTGAAAATTCATAGTATGTATAATGATGTTGTTACTCTTATAAATTTCAATACAAGTACGTCCTTACATTATGTCATTATAGGCCTGGAAAATTTGGACATAAAATCTACAGTATTTTCCTGTAATTTTCAATTAACAAAGCCAAACTGTAAGTTTTGGACAGTTTTTACAGTATTTTCCTGTAAATTGCAACTGTAATTTTTTTACAGTGGTGGACCAAAACGCGAAGCTAACTTTTAAATGATTGACCAAACCTGTCAAATCTTATTTCTGATGAATAAATTTAAAAAAACGTATCATAATTTTCTAGTATTCCTTAGTGACGTAAAAGAACTTTTCAATTGTGAGCAAATAAATTATTGATAATCATTTTTTCTATTTCTCATGTTGAATGCTTCAGAATTTGTTCAACGTTTTGGGGGGTGTTTGGAATTTTATTCAGTGCATTTGCCCCTTGTATATTTTCCCTTCGGAGAAGGGACAATTTTTTAATTATGGCATTAATCTTATCGGGTATGTTGACGTCGAATTTCTATTATATTGATTGTGTAAATATAACAGCTCTCAATAACTGACAGAATAAAAAATCCTACTATAAGCCTTCTTTTAATTTACCATATTTAGAAATCCTATCTGGGTCTAAAAACAGCGAAACATGGAAAAAAGGGTATTTTTTTTTCTTAACCCTGAATTGTGATGTCCGTGTTTAGGCGATCTCCATTTAAGAAGGATAAAACTCACCAAATATATTGTAATCGGACTTCTTAAGTAAAGCAAAGCAATATAATAAAAGTAATATTAAGGACACAATGCAATGGCCTTATTGAGGCCGATTAAATTCTATGTTTAGGGTATGTTTTTTAGCTGTTTTTATCGGTAAAAATATGTGTTTAAGGTGCTTTTTTAAGTCCATGTTCATGCATCATATCACTTTGGAATACAAATGCCCCCGGGGTCTGGGCATTTTCTAAAATTATTTTTGAGAGGTCCCTTCCCCCCCCCTTTAAATTACAGGTACCCCGTTACGGTTGGCGAGATTGGGCAAATCCAGGTTGATTTTTTAAGCCTCTCCCCACCCCCAAACATTTCGGGCACCCCCAATTCCATCAGTCAGTCCCCCCCAAACAAGGGTCAGTGGACCGCCCCTTAGCCAAGAATGTCAAAAATAAAATACTAATTAACAAGAAAAGGTAAAATAGGTAAACAAGAAGGGGTGACCAACAATTCCATTTTGCATGGCAAATCATGAAAAGATTTTTCAGGTCCCTTAAACTCCCACCCCGGGCTCACCTCCCTTCCCTGGACGGCACCAGTAGGCTAAAATCAAATAGTAGAGAGGGGCGAAAAATCATAGGAGGGCCCGAAACTTTACATTACATGGGCCTCTTGGTAAATAAAAAAAACCTTAATTTATACAATTTATGCTTAAACCCACTGTTTTCCAAAATTTGCACTTTCGGGGGGGGGGGGGGGGGGGAGGGGGCAGACCCCCCTGGCGCCGACTAGCTCCCCAGCAACACACGCCCATTTTGAGTGGTGAATTCCAAAACATTTCCCACTTCGCGATACTCCAGTTTTTGGGCAATTTTATCAAGTTCACACTAACCTCGAGACTGTCTTGATCCTTTGTGTTTTTTAAAGGCTAGCAGAGCCGTAACACGATGGGTATAGTGAGACACCCCAAACTCCCGCCAGACCTTAGACGCACTTAAAATTGTATTTTGACTACCCATAGTCTATTAAACTTCAAACGTCATGCTTTGCAACAAACCGGCGTGTATATACCACGCTGGTTTATACGTGGACAACCGTCGTGTATATAGGCCGCATTGGAAAAAACGCAGTAAACGACCGCGTGTATATACGATTTGCTAGTGGGTTACGGTACACGACCGTGATGGTCGTTGTATGTACCGATTGATAGTTGGGTACTACGGGGCCCGTCGTGTTTGTTATACCGGTTGCCATTCACGATGAGGTGTGCCGGCATGCTAAGCAATGGAAATGAAAACTAAGTGTTAAGCTGAATGAAAAACTCCTCTTTTAGTACTGGGGAAAATTCTTTCAACTCTTACAGACACTATCAGTGATCCCCCAAAGGAGTCAAAATATTTGAACTTTTTGCAGGAATAGCTAAACAGTGATGAAGGAGAAGTTGTAGAATTCTCATAAGTTATTTTTACAACTAAACTAAAAAATGACAAAATAGCTGTGTTTAAAGATATTGAATCGCCATTTCAATTACGTGTGTAGTAGTGTCCGTATGGACACTCATGGACCAAAATATCTGATTTTTGTCCTATTAGATTGATTTTGGTTTATCACTTGTGGATATGTTAGGGCACTATATTGTTTATACAGAAATGGATACGCATTTTTTTTTCTATTTCAATTTATGAATCACTGATAGTGCCTTTTACTGGTAATGTATGCAGTGGATTAAGACTCTCATTCTAGAGTACAAGGGGAAAATACGTAATCATTCTCTCTAAATCGCGCATCTCTCAGAACCCCCTTATTCTAATTTGGACCTGTGAGATGATGATTAGGTCAAAGTTTTACATTAAAAAGAATTGACATCACAATTATGTCCATTACGCGCAGAAATTTATTTAGTTCATCTCACAATATCCTTGGATACACAACCCAGAGTATAACTGTATAAATAGCCATTCACTGTAGGATCAGATACTGATTACGTTCAAAAGTTTTACGCATGTCCGCATCTAAGTAGCTTCTGACGCCCATGGTTACGATTTATCAAGTGCTCTCACATATCCTATTGCTGCTGATTAGCATCAGGGGTGTGAGGTGTTGGAATAATCGGGGATGTTGGAGGGCTAGGATTGACTATGGATGGGTTTTTTAAGAGAATGGATTAAGCTTAGGGTGAGAAGGGAATCAGCTTGTAGTGTAAGCATGGCACAAATGAAGAGGGTGGATTGTTCTAGGCAAATATGCTTACAGGGAGTCTATCAGCTTGAGGGATGCGTATCTCTGAATAACAAGCGGGGGGAAAAGATGCTGGATGATACATCCCACTGTGTTCAAATTGCTGATCGGAAAATCCAACCTTGCCAATGGAGTTGCTAGGGACAAAAAGATCAAATAGCTTGCATATCTTGATTTTTTATAAATGGATTTTAGTAGTCAGTCTTTTCGTGATTTGTCCTTAAATCCAATCACAAAATTAATTTAACATGCAATTTAAGGAAAACTAATGAATTGTAACATTTCTAAATGTTTTTCAGCTAGATATTAATGTGTTGCGGATCCTGTCAAGTAATCAGTGAGCTATCAACAACCACCTTTCTTTATAGTGTTTCTGATGGCCCATTACATTGATATACCCTCTGAGTAACCAATCACAATAGACCTATCTTCTATTACCGTGTATCATTTAAGCCTCCTCTTACCAGGTCTCTGATTGTTATAATCACATCATAGAACCACAGTGAATAAACCAATCAAATTGGTAGATAGACTCTCAAGTGGTTGACATGACCTTGAATCATCCTGACTCACTGTGGTCTTTGTCACACAGGGGACTGACAGTGTCTACTTCACAATCCCTAGTGCATCACCTGAGGAAACTAGGAGGAATAGTTAAGGACACAATTTGACAGAACGGGTTAATACTCAACCAACGCTCCAAATGTCAAAAAATCCCTTGAAGGACCGCATCCCTCTAAACCCGACTACATGCCTGAAGTTGACAACCTCTATCACAAGGATCTAATTAATCCAATCAGATAGCTGGACAACACTCTGCATCCTTACTAATCTCATGGGAAACATGTATTCCAAGGGTCAGAAACACATAGCAGGATCTCATATTAGGCTTGTCAAACGGAAGGCTGAAAACTTTGGAGTTTCACAAACTCTGAAGTGTGTGGATCGGGTTTTGACCGTTGTGGACGCATTGGAGTTTTAAACTCCGGGAGTTTCAACAAGGGGTCTAGCGGGGTTTTTTATCTACCCTAAAAAATTTGGGGTGATGGGTGAAGATCAAAACCCGATAAAACACTCCGAATTGTTAGAGTGGCATGATGTGTGGACAGATCGGGGATAGTGAACAGAGGTGACCTCGCCGGTCATCTTTGTTGACAAATTCCTGTGTTTGAATATCACACACAAAAGGCACGACTTCTGGTATATTAACGTTCCGGTCTACACTCTTGATATGAGAAGTAGGAGGAGAATGGTCAGGAGGGAGGATTTCAGAGTTTCAGCCAACGTGTGGACACAACTGGGAATGACGTAATAAAAAATTAATTTATTTCACCTCCGGAGTTTCAAACCCTTGGAGTTTTGGGACTGTCTGAACATGGCTTATGTGAAAAGGAAGCACATTCTTTTGCTCCCATCTTTGAAACAACTACAAATCAAGTTTGAAAGAAAACTTATGGTATTCATTAGGTTTTGTCCTTAATTTTAAAAAACTAGCCTGCAAGGCCAGTTTTGGCTGGCCACCCTCACCCCACCCCCCTCGTATTTTACCATTGACGTTATAACTTTGCCTACCCTCATGAACTACTTGCCCCAAAACCTTAACAACCTAGGAATGAGCATTGGGGCTATTGATATATTCGAGCCCTGGTATTCATAAAATATCAAGAAACCAATTGGAGTGTGGTTGTGTGTGTCCGGGTAAGCATGATCTGCTTTAAAGCAGAAAGTGAGCACTGTTTTGTCAGAGGGAAAATCAAGGGAGATTATAAAACCATAACCTGGTTGTCTCTCACATGGCCACGGAAGTGTAGTGTAGGTAATAAGTGGTCATGTTTGACCAGCAGTCAAGTACCGCAGGATCAGATAACAAAAAGTTATGAATTTTTCTTTCTCTCATTAGGCCAAGCTAAAAAAATAAAACAGTTGATCCGTCCAGGTCTTTTGAAAAAGTTGGTGAGGGAGGCATTTATATTTGTTATTTTTTTCAAAGATGGCCCCACGGCGTTTGTCCAAATGGCCACCATGATATATTTGAGATTGCGTTTGCATTGTGGAAATAGTAGTAGTATGCACGAAGGGTGAAGAAAGTGCTCAACAAAACGAAGGGACACTCTTTAAAATAGGTAGAGAGTTAACAGTGCTCAAATATTTTCTTGTTGACTTTGTTTTTCCCTTTTTGGTGGGTTTGTGTTGCTTTTTTTAAATAACCAAAAAATCAGGTGGGTGGGGACGATCAACTTGTGTATTTCTTTAATTGCTTACATACGTACCGTTCCACCTGAGTATTTATTATTCAAAAAAAATTATGGTCCTTGAAAGTACGAAACTGGACCAAAAAACCTCAAATTTTGCATACCATTTTGTCACTCCAACGTACAATTTCAAGAAGGTCTAAACAACAATAGGAGGTAGTTATAACCATGCCAAACTATTTATGTAAAGATATGTGGAAATAATTTAACTTAAATTAAAAAAATAAAATGGGGCTTATTTTGTTGTAGATGTGGTCATTCCAAATAGACGTGTCAAAATGTTGTCACTCAAAAATGCCAATTTTGGGATAATGAGACCATAGTTACTGGTCAAGTTATGAGTTGCCAAAAATATGGGCAAGACGTTAGTCGAGCCCAAATTTTACAACTCATAACGGGACCAATAAAATGGGGCGAAAATCATCCAATTTCCTATTATGTTTGGATCAATATTTTCCACACTGGAATGCTCCATTAACTATAATAATGGCACCATTGTTCAAAATATGGAATATCTGCAACTATTGCGGCTCAAAACTTACCCATCCTTGAGACCCCCGATGACACAGCACCGCTGGACCCGCGGCCACCGATTGCAGTCTGTTGTGGAATTTACCCAGAAAACATTACATTGACCAAATAGTTTAGGTGGTTTTCAATCTAAATATTTTTTCACACCCGTGTCCGTTCCCCAAAACAAAAACGAATTGGGTCAGATCTTGAATGCTGTCATATGAAATGTGTTTGATTAGTCCACACAGTCTTCTTCAAAAGGTAATTGTTACTGTTCCAAAATTACCACAAAAAGGTTAAATCTTTATTTTCAGTTTAATAAACTGTAGCAACCTCAAATAGAACAAATTATTTAATCGTCTGAATGATGGGGAAGTTTATTTTAGAGTCTGCATTCATCTTTGTTAGACCACACAACAGACGAGGTGGTTCAGTAAACTGTTACAAATATAGCTAACCTCACAATAACGTCAAAATAACAGGAGCCAACCAGACGGTATCTCTGTATCAGACACACAAGAAACCATTCAAATTCAAAGGACCTTCAATAAACAATGACATACACAGGGATCATGTGTAATACAAAAATAGCTTGAAAAACAAGAGAAACGCAAGGAAAAAGACATGAGAATGAATTCGTAAAAACAAGGGTATTTTACTGATGCATCAACAGCCAAAGCAATTTAAAGCAAATTGTATCTTGGATGTGTGGCAGAGGGTTGGATGAAGTCATCCCACAATGCCACAGGATGTATAGAAATATCAACTTCAATAGGGGTCATGTCATCCCACCAAAAATCCTAGTTTATACATAAACAACCTGACATGGGAACACTCGTTTTTAGCCCACAAAGTGTAGACATTATGGAATTTTTAGCCTATGACAATGAAGCTTATGGTTCTTTAACTTTTGAAACACTTTTTATCCCTAAGTACTGACATGTGTTTCAGTACAAGTACACAATATCAGGCCACAGCGCATTGCAATTATGGGATTGGTTCAAACACCACATATGCAGGTGTAGGCGTGGTAATGCAATTGAACATCTTAGACAGTAATGGATGACGACAATTTGCCAACGATACTGCTTTACTAAGATTAACACAAACACGGAACAGGCTCTTATTAACATTGCATTTCAGCACACTCTAGATGTAACTTTAGAGCACACATGCATTCTGCTCTTTGCTGTACCTTAGGCTAATTTGCTAATATGAGCCAATACTGATTTTTTTATTTTTTTTTTAAATTCAAACATTACCCCTTCATCTCTAAATGACTTAGTGTTAGGTCATGTTTAACAAACTTATATTACTTTGTGAAAAACAGACACTAAAAGCATTTTGAAGCGGGCTTGAAGATGCAATTTTTTGACAGTTTTATTAGTAAACATGCAAACATATGTCAGAAACAGCGTGTTAAGCTTAGCACTCACAGCTTCTACAAGCATAGATGCAATATTAATAAATAGAATATAAATAGAATTGGCAAGAAAGTGACATTGACAAAAATAAGTGACAACAGATTTTTTCTTTATTACAATAATTAACCTATATCACTTTACACATTAATACCGATTTGCCGATAAGTCAACATAGGTGCCAACAAAAGGCACACTTTGCAGACAGAATTCCAGTATGAGTGAGAAGACACATGATCATTGACCGTGTAAGTTGTAAGTGTGAGACCGCGTGGTCAATTGTGTTTTTGTCATTGGGCAAGACCTTATCTCGTTGCCTCTCTCCACCCAGGAGGGAAATGAGGAGCTGTTAGAGAGAATATCAATCTAAGTGTAATCACAGGCAGTGCATCTAATTGCGCCAGCAGACACCACCACCTAAATGAAATCAAGATGATCTCTGGATTCCTGATGGCAGCATAATTATAATGGCCTTGCACATTGAGACAACATAGTCGTTGTCCACACGGAGGCTGAAACTCTGAAGTTTCAAAACTCTGGAGTGTCGCTCGGGGTTTTTGGCCGTATGGACGCATTCGGAGGTTTACACTCCGGAGTTTTAGCGAGGGTCTAGCGGGGTTTATCCCTGTCTAAAAACTGGGGGGTTTTTGGGGGGGGGAAACTCAAACTCCAATAATACTCTGGAGTGTTTTGGAGTATCGTGCAATGTGGCTAGTTCGGGGGATGTGAGCGGAGGTTTTGGAGTGAAGTAAAATCATTGGATTTAATTTTACCTCTGGAGTTTCAAACCTTTGGGAGGGGTTGGGACCGTGTTGTGAACATGCGCTAAAGTTGTGTTTGCCACTTTTATAAGTGATAAGTGTTGTTTATGAGTGAGTGAGTGAGTGAGTCGAGTATAAAGGATGATTTGGGGAATTGGTACTCTCTTTAAGACGAATGAAACAAGGTGATGCCATTATTATTAGTGACAAAAAAAATCGGCCTCCGGCCTCGTTTTCCACTTAAAATACTCGTATCGCTTGGTTTCAATCGTCGTAAAGAGAGTACGGTTCCCAAAATCGTACATTTATTCTTAAGTAAATTCTTTAGGATTGGAAAGTTAGTGACCAATCAAAATAGATTTAAAAATTAAATCCTATTTGCGGATGCAATAGAGATGAATTTTAAATCCTAACAATTGATTTATCACTAATTACAATCCTAAGGATTAACTTTTAAATCCCTGAAATTTAGAGTGTATACAGAATCTATAAGATGTAGAAGGGATAAATAGGTATTACACAAACCCAAACAGTTGAAGCAATAACAGCCAATGTTGGAAAGAGGCTCCAATTTTCAAACTTTGATATTGTTGCACAGTATGTTTGTATTGTCTAGGAAACTATACTGCAAACGAGAATGCTAAAAAATGCGTATTGTGCATCACTAAAAATAAGGAGTTTGTAATTAAAAATTGGGATCCCAGAGGTACTTAATGACAGAGCTGTGAAATGCTAAGTTTATATCCGTCCATAAAAATTATTATTGAGATCTAGATATTAATTATTTAATTACAAAAATCCTTCGTTTGCACACCACATAGGGACATTTACGATCTTAACCATTCGCAAGGATATAGTTTACTAGCAGTTCCCCCAATAAAAAAAACTGTGTAAAAAACCTAAAAATTTTTGAAAAATGGGGGTGCTCTTAAAAAAAATGTGCTATTATGTTAGTGGCTGTCCGCTGACACACATCATGCGTTATTTATTTAAAAGCTTGTTCAAAGTGACATAAACACTGGACCACGAAATAGCAAACCTTGTTCATAACCTTATTTTATATCCTTCATAATCACATCCAGGCCCCACCATTTCCACACAACTCAATTGCAATCCTCTTTGCATGCATGAATTTACATTAATGGTGTACAAATTGAATCAATTCTAACCATACGAAAAGAGCCCCACTTTATAGTTGTAATCAATTTTTGTATGAAGTATAGACGATTTGAATGGATAAAGAAGGTGATTTTGTTAGAGCAACCACAACTCCTATCCCATTGATTTTGATATTCAATGAAGGACAATTAGGAAAATGTTCTATTCACCCCCCCTCCCCCTATTCCAATTCAAGAAACAAATTTAACTGGGCAGTCTGGGACAGTGGCATCAAAAAGCAGCTTATACTTGAAAGTGAAGTTTAAATTAACCAGTGGGTACAACGAAAGATAATTTGTTACAAAAGGGGCTATTTGACAATTTAAAAATTAGTCATACAAATGAATTTTATTTATTATCCAAAAAATGAGAAAAAATGTCTGATCCTTGTTAATTGAAAATATAAGACACATTTTTCTTCATTTTCCCATAATAAAATAAATTCATTGGTATGACTACATTTTAAATTGTTGATTAAGTTATGGAAAAACTTAAAAGTTAGCTATCAAATACCTGATGTCTTTAACCTCTTATTCCCTCCCTTCGGTTTTTGAGTATGTTATTTGTTTATGTGTAGAGTGATATCTCTATATTCCAATGGCCTAGACCTATCAATGAGAGCAAATGAAGAATTTCATATTTTGTGAAAGTGCCATGCCGCTTTAACGTAGGTGGACTATGGATTATCACAAAAAAACAAGGAATTCAACAAACTGGACAAAAGCCTGTGTTTTTGTACATTAACAATCAGTTGCTTGTTGAGACTCCACTTCAAAAAATCTGTTCACGCCCACTGGAGAGTGTTACTTGTTCATAGCGGGTAATTAAGGGACTGCCGTGAGTTATCATGCATAAAACCCATGGGGTGCTTGAGTGATATGTAGAAGATTTTAGTTGATCTACTGGACCAAATATTAGAATCAGAATAAATCTCATAGTCTCTTGGTGAAAGGTTTACCGCCCCAATCTTCAACTCGAGGGCTTCCCACTACTCATCAAATGGGGAGCTTTTGATATTACTGGAAACCTATTTATTTTCTAGAGTCACATCTGTAAAATATTTGTTTGATTTCTAATTTCCATGATACCAGCAAAAAATCAGGATGGAATTATCAGACCACAGGAGTTAATAAGCTCTTGTAATGCAACCAAATTGGGCAGCTCTGGAATTCAGTAAATAGGGGAATTTTACAGTCAGAGTTAGTCTTTCCTACACATGAAGAAATAGTCTTTTCCTCATTCAAAGCACAAAGTGTGATTGAGTGTGCAATTGGCGTCTAAAAGGACCAGGCGTACTCTCTGCCTGGAGTCCAGATGACGCGGTTGTCTTTGTCTCAGTCCCAACATCGACACCAGGTAAAACATTAAGGATTCCTATCCACTCCTCCAGCAATCTGTAGGACAATAGATCCTGAAAGCACCAAAGAGTGGAAGAAAGACTTGTAATAAGAAGAACAAGAACATAAACCACAATCTTTGAATGGTTGATGATCACAGTCACGTATCCTATGCAGACAATGACAGAGTAACGGACATAGAAATCACCATGAACTCGGCATGAATGAAATGTAAATATCCTTTCTAGAACAATATCCTAGATTTTACCTAAAAACATGGTCTTTTACAATGAGATATAACATCAAAATTGACTGATTTGTGTTTTAAGTGATTAAAGGTGCTCCACCCCCGATTTCAATAAATGTAATTTTAAGCTTTTGGAACGCCATCACAAAAACATAAAAAAAAAAACTAATTGCTGGGAGTATTTATGATGTTTACATTGAATGGTAAAAATCAAACTTAAGATTTCAAAAATTTTTTAGTTTTGTATTGTTTTTTTGTGTTGTGGGGTGTTGAGTGGTTGGGGGTTGAAGCTGTGTGTCGGGTTGTGCCCCTTTAGTGTATTTAGTTCCTATCCGAGGTTATGAGGATTGATAAAAGGTATAATGCCCATGTCCAATATTATTTCTCAAACGTTTGAAAATCATTTAAATATGCCCAAAATTATAATTGTTAGATAAATATGCGCAAATTTCAATGGTGCATTTTCTTTATATACATTTGGTATTAGAGGACGTTTGTATGTAATGCTCTATTCTGCACTTTTTTTTTCTTTCCACCATGCTGGGATCGTAAAGAGGTAAAAAGCCACTTCATGCTGAAAGTGGTACTTTATGCAAATTGGCATCTTGTTCATTTATAACTTGATATTCTTAAATCTCAAGTTGGTTGGATTCTTTTCAAATGTAGTTGTTTACTTGATCTTCTTAAATCTCATGGTTGGATTCTTCAAATTGCAGTTGTTTGCGGATTTCGCTAATCGTTGAATATATACCCATAACGACCTAGTTTACAGATCTATATGAAGTGTGAAATTCAGAATAGTCTTTGTATACTCCAATCCAACGAATGACATTGATTCCCTTCATTGAAAAATTTAAACTTTGTCCCATCAACTAGGTTACAGATTGTTTAGAAAGGTGTGAAAAATCCAAATAGGTCCTTATAACAAAAGATTTAAAGATTACAATTGATTTCTTTCATGGAAATAATTAATTGTTGATGTCTATAAATATGCGAACGATCTGTACTAATTGCCACTTCTGCTTTACCCTGTATCATGTGATTTTTTTTTTTGGCATGTCGGGTCTTTGTCCGCATTATAAGATTTTCACTTTCCAACCTGTAAACTCTACAGTTTTTTAGTGCAGTTTTTATCATTAATAATTTTTGCCAATTTGTGTATATTTTTGTACTTTGTAATGTCTGTTTAAAAGTGTAATTTTATGTGTAATGTGCCTCCAACTTGTCAAAGAATCATAAAAATATATACATGCCAAAACGTTTTGTAATGGCTATGTTCATAAGAAATGTATGAAATTAAAGCCAAAACGGTAAAATGCATAAATCTCAGAGAATGGGCGTGCCCACATTGTAATGAAGGCCAAGGTTCTACCCCTAATATAGATGATGACCAGGTGACTATGATTAAATGATCCCCACATTTTAATGTTAGTGGATTGGGACTTTAAAAAAAAATACGAAAACTACAATTAGCGGTGTAAAAATATGCATGAAAAAAAATAAAAAAAATAAAAAAAATATAGTGATGTAATAAATAATGAAATGATGAATTGGGATTCACGAATGGTCACATCTCAAACCCGAAAAGTTTTGTCTAGACTCCAACGCAAGTGTCGAGAAAATTTAATTTTTTAAATGTCAACATAAGAAGTCTTTCGAAAATTTTGGAAATCTAAGGATTGCATTAAAACACTGAACTGTGATTTACCACATGGATCTCAGTAACCCATTTAAAAAGAGAAACCACAATGACGTATTACATCTCTTGGTTATAATATTAATACAAAACTAAACAGGATTGGACGAGAGAAAGTGTGGCTATGCATGTAGTTTTCGGACAAAATAAATTACAAATTAACGAAAAGACCTTTGCCCAACGCGAACTCAAAATTATGAATCTTGTTTGATTGAAATCGAATGTAACAATAACAAGAACGTTATAGTCGGAATTGTATATGGAGCTCATACCAATATCGAAAACTCTATAACCGATATCGATTCCTGTTCTCAATCAACTAAACAATGAGAAAAAACAAATGTATATTTTGGGGGATTTCAAATAGATCTCTTTAAAGTCGATAGCACAACCTACCCACGATATCTTGAACTTATTAAGTCTTATTCATTAAACCTACCTATACAACCCAACAAGAATTACTGAAACTACTGCCGACACATTATTGATAATATTTAACAAATGATGCAATGAAACTATCATTAAATCAATCAATCTGGTTACGGATAATAACCGATCAGTGCAACAATCTTAAACCACCGCATTAATTTAACTCAGCCTCCTCCTAAGACCAATAGGGTTTACATATAAAAGAATCACAATGATTATTAATATTTCGAAATTTAAACAGAGGATAGCAGATGTTGAATGGCATGAAATCCTCGATAACAGAGTGAAGATGTGGATTATAATAAATTCATTGAACATTTGAGTTTGTACTGTTACACAGGAATGTGTTCTGCTAAAAATGTACTAGTAACAAAAAGACGAAACGTATCACAGGATTACAGAGTTTATTAAAAAGCATCAATAAGAAAAAACCATGTTGTATAAACAATATCTTCACTCTCCAAGCAAGGAGAGACTTCAAAAATTTAAGACATATGAAATAAGTTGATCTGCTTAATTCAGTAAAAGCAAAGAGGAAAACAATTTTCTTTTAAAATTGAAATACGCAAAAAATAATATGAAACAACGGGGAAAAACTATAAATGATATTCTTGGTCAAGGGAAAAAAACACTTCTATACAGAGGAGTTTAAGGATGACCAATGGCCAAACATTTTCCACTAACCCTCTGTAGATATCTTCAAATCACGTCAAGAATTTACTGGTAAATATTGGTCGAAGCCTTGATCCAAATAAAAAATACCGGCAAACACTATTTCGTTACCTTAAAGATTCCAAACATTATGTATGTACAGAAGAAACCAATGTTGAAATGGGATATTATAGATAATTGAGAAATCAATCAAAACAAGAGTGCGGGTAATGAAAAACATTGTAATTCTTATAATTAAAGAAAGTTGCTAAAGAAATTGTTCAACACTCACAAGACTATATAATTATCTATATGACTGGAATGTTCCTGAAAAGAGTAAGATAGTAAGGTTATAACAATTATAAGAAACAAGACCGGTGAAATGTTTCACCCATATCGCCCAGGTCCTCTGTTACCATGCTTTTCTAAAATCTATGAAAGCTTGTTATTTGTAGATGTATTGACTATATAACATATGAAATCTTAATGACAGGCAAGTGGGTTGCGGTCAAATCATTCATACCACATGGCATTATGAATGGTGGATTTAAAATGAATACTTGCAGTTGAAAGAATGAAACAACCTGTAGATCTTAGATTTATAAAAGGCAATTCGGATACCATCGATCACATTACTTCTCCTAAATTAGAACATTTGGATTTCGTGGGTATTGTATTAGAGTGGTTAGAAATTACTAAGTAATAGAAAAACAATACGTTTATTATAAATTATAGATGACTCAGAACTTAAGGATATTGTTCGTGGTGTTCCGCAAGGGTCGATATTGGGTCCACTTTTTTTATACTATTGTTAATGATATAACCAATACTTCTCAAGTTCTTGATTTGTATTATTTGCTGATGATACCATATTTCTCTAATAGCCACGAAACATATCGCTAGCAAAATCCCAATGTCGTGAATGCTGATTGAGATGAAGTAAGCAATGGTTCAAAGTAACAAATGATCAGTTAACGATAGCAAAAAAAATTACATGATATTTGGTACGCCTCACCCGACATCAGTGGAACGAAAACCAGATGTGAATGTAACTAGATAATACATATTGGAAAAAGAGGTGAAATATACCAAATTTTAGGTGTATCTTAATAGATGAAAACCTTACTCGGAAACCTTTCATATCGATTGCGTTTCTAAAACATTGTCGAGAAGAAATATTGGAATCATGAACAACTAAAACATGTATCACGGATCGTTGTATTACATACTCTCTATTGTTTTTTAATTTTGCCTTATCTCAATTATGGAATACTTCTTATGGGGAATTAATATGTTTGGTTACTTAAATAACAGCTATTCCTAAGCTTCAAAAAGGGAAATAAGGAAATTTCTAATAGCCATTACAGAAGCATTCCCAACCTTTATTCGCAAAATACAAAGTACTTACTTTTGAAGACACGTACTCTCTCGAACTCGGTGTGTTCATGTTAAATATTCAAGAACGTGAATTGCCTATACATTAATAACTATTTTAAAACGCTTCTGACTCCATGTTATCAGACAAGATATATAACTGATCTCAATTTAAAAACCCAAGAACAAAAGAACTTTTCTGAGTCCAATGTATTCGGACACACGGCCCCTTCTTTGGAATTCATTAGAAATAAAATAAAAGCAATCCAAGTCAGTTAAAACATTTTCGTTTACAGTTAAGCAAAAATTTCTTTCAAATTATGACTAAATAATTACAATTTTTTTTGTCCCGAGCACGGTCCTTGTCTTGTCTGTTAGTCGTGTATGACTTTTTTTTTTTCTTCCAAATGTAATTTTATATATTTTTGAAAAACATTTTCGTTCGTAATTTTTCAGGAAGTCTATTTCGGGCCTATGGGCCGTATGGACTTTCATCCATGGTTTCGGTTATGTATATAAATTGCTTTTAATGTATTGAGTATGTATATATGTATATGGAAATAAATTGCATGGATTGATTAGAAAACTTTAAAGATAATATACTGCCTTCACAAAAACAGTCAACTGTAAGTTCGAAAGGGACACAACAACACTGTTCTTTTATATTTCCTGAAATATTCAAATATAATGAATATAGTATAAAAGTGACCTGTGTTCCCTGTCATAAGAGTAGACAGGATTGTACCAAACCAGGCATTATATGTTTGTTAGCAGGTCTACACTGAATAACATAAAGTGCGCCCTGTAAAGAAAATCTTTATTCACAAATCTATGAACAGGGTTTGTATATTTTTTAGAAATGGTAGTTAAATAAGCTCTGAACTCTGAATGTCAAAATTTTTTAGCCTCTAATCATTTGATCCATAAAGTGCATCTCTGCTCTAAGACGGTATATATTTTAGATATAACGCATATGAATAGTTTTAAGGGACATTAGACTACTTACAGCTAATAAGATGAATCTCTGAAAGAGTAGAACATTGTTCAGATTTTAATAAATAGATCAACTTCAGATCATAACTGACCTGTGAAAAAACAAAGTAAATGCTCACTGCAGAGCATAATTACATACTTCATGCCATCATCAACCATCGTCAACTGGGTATTAGCTTGCTGGAGGTATAGTGCCACTTTCCACGCTTCTTTTAACTCCTAACGCCTCACTTTCAAAAAAGTTTTCTCTGATTTCAGAGGCAGTAGCCCTTGAAGCAGAAGCGATGTGAGCGCAACCAAATGAGGGAATATGCTTAATGCTTACAGCTGACAAAGTTCCATTGTATAAAAAAGGATAGTCTATGTCTTCAACAGCTTCGAGAAGGCTCGACATGTTTGGATCGAGTGAATGCAATCCTTCCATGATTCAAAAGGTTATAAAAACAAAATGTTCCACCTTTAAATTCAAGGAAAATTTGGTAATAAAAGTATTGAAATCTGTTAAATTGGGAGTCAAATCCCCCTTGTGCAAAGGGGTAGATGGCACGGACTCAATTTCACGTTTATATCAAGGTAAATGCAGGAACTCTTTCTTCCTGTTTCCTGACTCCTGCCTCTGAGATTCATGAGCATCGGCGGGAATTTCCACATTGTCTCGAGTTTGTTTAATGCCAAAGTAAGTTTGACTTAATGTGGTTTGCCCCTCAGGTGTAAATGATGTGTCAGGCTTTTGCTCTAAACCAAAATATCCCACGCCAATAAGACAAATGTACAAATGAAAAAATTAAGTTCATATAAAAATACAAATAGACCGATGTAGAGTTCATTGGCTTTAGAGTGCAAGGTTTACACCACTTCTTCAGGGAGACCTATGAAGTTACTCTGCCAATGTAACGATCACCCCCACAAGGGCGGGTATACCTCCACGCTAGTTACACCACAAGGCCCATTAACCCCCGTGACAAACCCTATAGAAGTACCTGTGAAGGTACTCCATTCCAATGAGCTTCAAGCCTCAGTGGTTATTTTATTCAATATTTTATGGTTTCTTTTAATGTTTTTGTTACAAAAAGCATATAGGGTTTGGTGATGCTCAATCAATATCACTATTACTAGCTTGGAAATAATCACAAAAGAGTACCCACAATGTGATGTTTGGTACCATCTGAAGACCAAAGTGTTGTCTACTAGTTATCCAGTACGGTAGTACCTGTGAAGGATCTCACAATTAGCTGCAGAGGTCTCCACTACTGGTGGGCCTCCATGTTACCTGTGCCAGTCACCTATCAGGTAACTACAATTATGTACACTATGTGAGGTACTGCTAAGAAAACAGCAAAATTCACCCATTGCTTGCGTACTTCACAAGTACTTAGCTGTTAGTTCTCGCATCAAAAGGGGTCAAGGGATCATACCCCAGAGTAAGCCTGGATACGCTAAGGTACAACAGGGCGTGGCGAATCTATGGTTTACACAAAAAAAACAACCAAAACCAAAAAAAAAACCCCCAAAAATAAATGAAAAAAAAAATCTTGGGTGGTTTTCTACTTTAGATCTATGATGAAATATCACGCTATAAACAGGAATGTATAAAAAGCAGATGTTAGCATTTCTGGGTGCAGTTATTTTTCAACTTTGATATAATTTGAAGTTGAAACATCAAAGGAACCAATAGATCTGATATCTTTGTATAGTAAACTTAAATACTGTTGAATAAGACATACTGGAGATTCAAAGATCAGCATAGAGTTCTAAAAGGATGCGCTTAACAAAATATGCCCAACCCCCAGCAAATTAAGTTGATTGACAACGGTATAGTAGCAACAGAAAGGACCTCTGAGTTCTAGACCCTCCCACCCCATCTATTCAGTGTCTGCCCCGGGAATGCTGGCCACTTAGGAATTTTAAGGGAATTGAAAGTGTTCCTTTTGGCCAGTTTTCATCACCCAGTGCAACCATGTGTTCTTTGTGGAAAAGTGCACCAACTTGACACAGAGGAACTGCAAACTTGGACTTATGCCTATACCTCTGGTTAACTTACTTCAGTATAATGATTCTGTAATAACTATTTTAACGCAGTATCACATACATGTATTTAGTTACTTTATTTATCTGCCATTTTCAAACATTTGTAAAAAAAATAAAATGTTATTTTGAAATTGGTTTGTTATTAACTAATACAATGGTAATTGTTCAATTCTCTCTACACAACCCATGCGAGTGCGTTTTTAGTTTTTTATTCTTATGACTTTCCATCAGATTTCAGGTCTCATATTCACAGGGACTATGTACTAGGTGATTTTAACCAGCGGAGCACGTACTGAGTTACTTTCATACATTCAAAAATAACTTCACCACACTTTCTGTAGAAAGTGATAGGTTGAACCGCAGCCAAGCCCAAGTTGCAAAACAAGTTCCCCTAAAAGGGCATTTTGCCATGGATCTATATTAACCGCATGAATGCAATACAAAACTAACACGCATTCGAGTAATTTTTTTATGCGGCACCATGTACCACTCTCTTTTTGGGTTAAAATTAGCCACCTTCCCAGGTACTTCAGGAAATCATAGGTAACTGAACAAAGATAGTTCGAATCGCAGGGGAGAGACATGAAATCTGGGTTCTGATGGGTCCAGGTTCCTCTGTGGCAGCCTATAGCCTTCAGCTAATATAGAACTAATCCATTGATCCGGCTGGGATGGGTTTATCTTCAGGTAACTGGAATCATATAGCCATTTTTCTTGCTCAACCACATGTCCTTGGCGACGATTTGCTATGTTCAACCAAAACGAAGCTTAATTGGACAAAACCAAGTCTCCGATATTAAATGAGCTGATTACCAACATGATTATTTGGAGCTTGTTTGATGCATCTTGTGGCATATCAAGCCTATCATGGGGGTGTAAAACCCATTCTCAGGGACACCCTCACAAAATAGGAATGTATGATCGGTTATGCAAAAACGACCCACATGCAATTTTACGTGACAAGCATATCGCCAGACTAGGACTTAATGATACATGCCCATATCCAATGCAACAACATAAAAAAAGACTACATTAAAAATAACCAATTACCTTCCTACTCCGGTCAACAGACTTTTTTTCCCAATTTCTCTGGGTTTTACACGGATTGAGATTGACCTCAATTGACCCCATGTGACCTATGACCCCATTTGAACTCTGTAAATGGCGAATGACACACGTTTATTTCACATCATTGGTACAATCAGTGATTTATATGAAAAAGTATCCAATGACTGACTTTCTATTTTTATTTATAATTTGATATTCTACATGGATAAAAAAATACTTTTAATGTCAAGACACAGATGTGTTAGGTTGAAGATGAAGTTATGAAATTTACAACATGCCCCATCAATTGATTAATTAAATTCTGAAACTAATCTCCCATTTAAGCAAAAGGAAGCTAATTAATGTATGAATTTTCCAGAATATATTACAGAGGAGAACAACAATTTATGATATTTTAATTAGAAATCAGACTATAAATTTGTTGGGAAGTATTTAAAGGTCCATGGCCCGATCGCTAATAGGCCTCGTCACCAGTGACCCCAGATTTTACCGGAAGTGGTCTACATTTTGTAATCAGAAGAAAGCTACTATTTTTCTCATTACCCGTGAGATCTTAGGGCTAAAGGATGTTTGGTTGGATGTTATGAGCAAAAATATGCTCCATTTGAATCGACCAATATTAATTTTACACAGCACTCTATGGGGATTAGAAAATCATGTTTTTTAGCTCTCACATCAAAAACAGGATTGAACTATCGGCTTGAAAATTTACAGATGGTGATTTGGGGTGAAGGCCATTCTATCAAAATGAAAAATTTATAGGACTTAAATCGGGCCATTCCCCTCTAAGACCATAATGATATGCATATTTGACTCACATTTGGAATTTTAGTGCTCCAAAATAGAAAACTCACTGAAAAAGAGCCTATTTGTATCTTTATAGCACATTGTTAAAACGTCAATAAAAATTTGTAAACAAATACTATCTGAACAGAATCAAACATTGAGTATTATACAAAATTGTTTCACTTCAATATATTTGTTTACCAGCATTTGTGTTCTTTTTTGTTTTTTGTTTTTTTGTCTTTTTGTTATATTCAAGAATAAACTAAATATAGTCCAGTTATTTTATGATTTGACCCAAAACAAATTGCAACAGAAACCATTTTGGTGTTAATACACTGTGAATTTGTCTAAAAATAATATATTAAAAAGTTTACCAAAATCAACCTAGTGGAACATGTTGAAATAAGGGGGAAACATTTGTACAGGGGTAAAAAATTAGAATTGTTCGAATTGATTTAAAAATGATGTCCAATTATTGGGCTACTCCTTAATAAGGTTAAAAAAAAGGTATAGTTTGTCCTATCTGTGAGTTATAGTTTCAGTACAATAGGCACATAACAGTTCAAGGTAATCCTGGGGTAAAATTCATAGAATGGTCAGCTATTGATCGGACTGGTTGTAAATTGTTCAATTTGTCCCACTTGATAAGTTAAATGTAAATAGATTCTGTTAAACGTTCTCTATGAAGAATTACAGAGCTATGACTAGTGACCTCCCATAGACCTGTAGCCCCCCGTCACATTTGCGTTCCAATTATGCAACGAATATCATAGATGGTGCAACAACTATATTTCGGCCCGCCTGTACTGTAAGACGAACAATTTGCACCATTTATATAACGAAAGGATACATCTGAAAATTTACCCCCATTGTGACCTTGAACCTATGTTGACTCATTAACTTTTAACTACACCTGCAGATAGGGCAAACTATACCTTTTTTTAATCCTGGAAAAGTGACGAACACGTTGGAATACTTTTTGACGCGTTTTGTTCCTTTTCATGTTTGACCCCTGTATAAACCTTACCCTCTTAAAAATATATGTTCCACTCCTTTGTTTTGGTAAACTTTTGATATGTTGTTTTTAAAAGTGTTTCTCCTTCGATACAAATGCGTGGAGAAAATGATTCTGTGTCAATTATTTTTGGGTTAAGGCATCATTTATTCTATTTTGACTGGTCTAATAAGGAGTAGATGATTCTTCATCTATATTAGTGTTAGTTATTTAAACCAAAAGTTTTTTTCCGGTTTTTCCCTGCTAACCGAGGGTGGCCGAATACACCTCACACTCGGCAATACTGCTGTGTGAGGATTTATTAAATTGGTAAGAACAAAACAAGTCTACCATGGAAGAACACAAGCATATTTTTAATTCAGTACCCTTATGATAACATGGGGAGGGGTGGGATTTGATAGTAAAAGCTCCCAGTTGCCATCATGACCAATTTCCTTTTTACATGATGTCTCACTTAGCTTAACTTTAAACCTATTGATTCATGTTTCTATAATTACTTACCTTTTGGGTAACAGATGCTGTACTATTTGTGTACCTGCAATAACCATCTGCCCCTGGCCACCACCATTACCACCACCGACTGCTAACTCCAGAGAATCCTGAAGAAAAGGTTAAGTTGGAAGAAATAGTTACATAGAAGAGACACTGGCACATTTGAAAAAATAGTGCACCCTCTAGATAGTTCAAAATTGATATTTTTTGCATGTTTGTGAGCTTATATATACATTAGCCCTCACCTTGAATTATTCGTACGCCGCAAATCATTGCTTCTTTTGGGTAACAGAACATTTATAATTAAATGTCGCCGCCGAGATCGACGCGGAATGGTGAAGTAACCCAAGACTAAACGCATGCAATAGTTGATCTCATGGCACGCACCAGTCTGTGTCTTTGTGGTTTTAATATCAATAAGTATGAGTCTAAGATATTTTCTGTATGGACACATTTTGTTATGGCAAACTTAAATTACCTACCATTAACCACCCTGGATGTTTTAGCCTCTTATTAATGTCCCTATCTGTTTTTGGATATGTTATATTATGTGTGAAATATATCACTATTCTTCCAATGGCCTAGACTATCATTGGCGAGCAAATTGAAGAAATTTCATATTTTCTGAAAATGTGCCGTGCCCGCTTTAAGATTATTGTCTTGAAAGTTTTGTGATGACTCCATGACAGCACCCCAAAATATTAGTCCAAAACTAACTCAGGAAGAATGCTTTAATTAAGCATACAGGGTCCAGTGAACTTATGGCCAAAGAGACTTGGGTGTAGGTTAGGCACTGACTCAATATCACTTTCCTGGTTGCTACACACCCAATCAACACAAGAGATCCTTAAAGGCTATGGTTTAAAAACGTTTTGTTCTTCTTTCAAATGTGTTGTTGGTTGTTTTTTGGTTTTCCAGTTTTATTTCAATCAGAATCGGTATATTATATCATAGATATATTTCGAAGGGGTGGGCCTTACAATACATATTCTAACAGAATCTAATGACTAAACTAAACTCAATTCATGCACACAATTATCAATACAAGGAACAACCGGAGAATATAATTACGGCCGCTTGAAACTCTGAAGTAAAGACTGAAATACATTAGTGCTCATTCACTGGTATCCATATAAACCCAAGTCCTCTGTGGCCCAGTGGTAATTCTCATGACTAGATAGTGAGAGAGACCGGGTACGAGACAGTGTATGTTTCGTCTTTATTTAATTCACTGCTCGCCAGTTTCTCGAGCTTCTATAAATATATGATGCGATCTGGGAAAACCCGCCACATGGTGCAAATTTATATTTTGAGTTTATACTATCACTGCCGAGTTTGAAATATTAAGTTCTCATAACTGTGTACTCTTTTGCTTTTATAGACACGTCAGACGTTGCGCCTATACAATATGACAAACATAAAGTAACAATATAACAGATTTTAAGCTATTTTCTTTATTTTTTCAAAAACTGTCCTGTGCCGACATGTGGCAGGTGTTCCCAGAGCACATCACATATTGTACATAAGTAACATTTTTATTAAAATGTCAATAGCACACTGACTAGTAACAACAAAAAAAAAGCCATAGCAAACTTTTTCTTACGTCACCCCTTATGAGACAATTATATGATTTGCAGCTTGCTTATTCACATAGTGATTGGAAATGTGTGAACAATACTTGGGGAACACCAACGTTTGCAGCCAAGGCCTTTTTTTATGTCATTCCAGCCTAACAAACACACAAAGCTTGATAACCAATAAGTATAGGGGCATGGTCTGATGGCCACAAACTCAACTGTAAAATGTCATGACAATGTACAGGCCTGAGGGACCTTTTAATATTCAAGAGGAAATCTAATGAGTTGTTGGTAGGGCGGTCATAGCAAATCCTGTTACCGACAGCACATCACAACAAAAAATCTCAAAAAAGTTGCTAAAGTCAGCATACTTAATATTCATATCTTTGTAATACGATTGAATAAAGGGGAATATAAAGGAAGTACTTCAGGAGAAAATTCAATTCCCCCAACATTATTGAATTGGTGCATAGGAAAAGGACCAAATTTTCCCCCCGAACGTAAGGAATAGGAAATAATAATATTATTGTACTTCTACAGGGGAATACAGTGCTACAAAACACCAAATTAATAGAAAACAAAGGATTATTCACAAAAAACAAGACAATGATAATTCATAATCTACAATTATAACACTAAACATAAGGAAATAGGTGTGTTTCAATTAAGTAGCTGTGTTTGAAGGAACATGGGATGGTACGATCGATATCAACTGGAAATCTGTTCCAGAGGTGAGCCCAATCACATTACATGACCTGTCGCCAGAATTACAATTTAAGAAATGACTTGAAATTAAATTTTATCCTTTGTGTAAGAGGTCACACAATAATGAGTAAAAGACTTGAAGGATACCTTTAAAATGGACTTATTCCCCTAAGCTATAATCCATAGTCTTACCCAGACCAACTCTATGTCTACTTAAAACCTACTGAATTTGGTGACTTTGCTAAGGTTTAGCCCTTTTGTTTAACCACAAATTCAAAGGCAATCTTCCTGTTGTCTTATTCCAATAAATTAAGGACTATAGCACTCTCAATATCCCGCAATTAACTCCTCTAAGCTAATTAACAACTATTTTCACAAGTTTGACGTCACCTAAAAAAAAAAATGGCCTCTGGATAAATTAAGCTGTACACTCACCCATTTTATATTCAAGCATCCCTTTCTGTCCCCTTACCTTGTTGACAAATATAATTTAAGATAATTGAACTTTGAATGTGCACATTTTTATTCATGTATTATGAAGCTTTAAGCTGATGGCTGATTAATACCTAAATTTTTCATAAGATTTAATGATCTTACCTTATTACTCCATCTTTAAAGTTTCATGACCAATATTGACAAATTGGTGTGGTATGAGAGCTAAAAATTTGATATTGTTATCAGTAGAATTCTTGTAAAATTAATATTATATTATTATATATTTATTTATATTATGCATTTAGAAGAGATGACCTATTGCGATTCTACACTCTAAATAGAAAGTGTTAAATGATATGGCTAACAGTTATGTAACACTTCAACGTGTTAAAACAAAACATCACTTGACCTCTTTGACTAGGTTAAAGGTAGCATACGGGTCAAACCATATGAATGACACTGTCTTAGTCAATGATGCATGAGACCAAGTTTGGGTAAAATACAGGAAAGAATGTGAGGGCTAAAAAAAGGAATTAATGTGATTAGGCCTAACACTAGAACACGTATAACATCGAAATATTAACATGTTGCCTGATAAATATTAACACTCAGTGATTGATTAGAACAATGCAACATGTTGTAGCTGTATAATCAACCACTGCGTTTAATAAGTATCAGGCAACATGTTAATATTTCGATGTTGTTATGTATGTATGTAAACGTGTGTAGTGTTAGGCCTATCAAGTAATGCCTTTTTTAGCACTCACATTTTCCTTATTTTGACCAAAATTGGTCTCAGATCATGGACAAGACAGTGTCAATTCATATGGTATTGACCCCTATGCGACCTTTAACCTAGTCAACGAGGTCAAGTGATGTTTTGTTTAACACGTTTTGAAGTGTTAAATAAACTTTAGCATATCATTAACATTCTATTAGAGGTTTAGCAGAATCTATGATGAGGCAAATCTGAATTCAATGTATGCAACGATAAAGTAAATGATACACCTAAGAGAATTTTAGGTAAATAATATATAGAACTTGGAGAACACACTAGCGAGCATTGATTTTCAATTAAATAAAGACGAAAATAATACACAGCTCGAACCCGGTCTATCGCTAACTAGGCGAGAGAATTTACCACTGGACCCAGCGGCCTGTGTTTACGTGGATACAGAGAAAAAAACAAAGCGCTAATGTATTTCCAGTCTTATTTGTCTCAAGCGGCCGTAATTAAATATATAATGTATTTAGAGGAGATGACATATATATAAAATCAATATTGGTCAACCAAAATCAAGCACTTTTTTTGCCACTTGCAACATCCAAATCAAATCTTTAGCCTAAGATTTTGATGCATTGATTTATGATTATATGCCACTCGTGGCCCAAAGGCCAAATTGCTGACAAAACGTTTACACATAAACAATATACAAATTGAATCAACATACTAAAAAACAAGCATAAGAATATAAGTACAAAAAGATCCAAAATTGAATTAGACAATTTGACACACAACTAATTAAATCAATATTAAACATTCTTAAAAGTTCTAAGATTCCGCACACCGGATATTTACTTACAAGATAAATGAGAAAATAGTAGCTTTCTTCCGACCCAATATTGTGACCAGTTCCGGTACAATCTGGGTCTGTGGACAATGTTATTAGTGATCAGGCCATGAGGGCAAATACAAAGCACACAAAACTCTGTGTCTTATTTCCCAATAAATTATGGACTATTACTTAAGCCACCCTGCACAATAACTTCTCTAAAGCCAATTAGCAAACATTTCACAAGTTTGATATAGGTGCTCTCAAAGGTTTAAAGTTGGGAACATAAACTAAGCCAGTTTATATTCAAATATCCCATTCTTTCACTTCCTTGATGACAAAATGTAATTTAACTTTAAGCTCTTTAAAAGCAAAGCCCATATTTTGAATTACAGGAGCATTAACTTAATTAACATTGACCTGTCAAAGAGGGCAGTGCACGTCACCGCAGAAGGAAGTGTCTTATCTGTCTCAATATCAATTTACGACCTATTTAAATATACATTTTCTAAATTTAAATATTCATTTTTTTAAGTAAATGAAGGGATCCAAAAACAACAGTGGAATTTTGGTATAGGTCATACTCTTGAAGAAATTCATCAAAAGTGGCACCATTTTGACTTTTTTTGTTCACATTTATTGCTTTACTTTCAAAATGGAACATTTTATATCATGGAGACTTATCTAATTTTAATCTAAACCTTAAAGCAATAACAGCACATTTTTGAAGAGCACCCCAAATTTTCCGGATATTTTGAGATTTTTGCAAAGTTGCACTGGTAATTGACTAGTAAACAATATGTGCGAATGGTAGAGCTCAAAATTCTCTCTATGTCACAAAAGAAGTAATTTTGTAATTAGAATAATATCGGAGATCTCCGCTAATAATTCAATGGTTGCTGGAAATGTTTTAATATGAAATAGCTGGGAAATTACACCATGTACGTGTCTACACTAATCCATTAGTTGTTCCGTCAGTTCAGGTAAGTCAAGTTAGAGGTCATATTCATGAGGTGGCACTACTTCATCATGGACGGACATAAATTTGGTGTTTCCAGCTCCGCCATTAAATTACAAGCAGGGATCATACTGATTCTAATTACAAATCGCTTCTTCTATGGCAAATCCCCATTTTTAGCATTACCACTCACAGGTATAATTTACTAGACAATTACCAACACAACTTTGCAAAAATCTCAAATTTTGAAAATTGGGGACGCTCTTCAAAAATCTGCTGTTATTGCTTTAATTACTACTAACAATCTGTAAGTATCAGTCATAAATGTGGCTACCAAGTACTAGCTGTACCTCCCCAATATCTCATCTCAACCAGGGAGGCCTATTTATAACATTTGGCAAAAAGCACAGGCAGGAGCCCAATAGTGCTGACTAAAGCACTAAATTAAAGGGAAGCCTTATAAACACCAAAATTAAATAAAGGGAACTAAAATGAAGAAAAAATATGTAAAAAGACAAACAAAAAGGGAATAAGACACTTAGATCTGGAGTGTCCTAACAGCTGCCTTGAAAGCAGGAAAGGAGGCACAAGTCACAGCATGATCAGGCAGATCATTCCACAACTTGGGCCCATGGTGGAAGAACTTCTCTGACAAAGAGTAAGGCGACTGAATGGTGGATAGAGGGCACAAGAATGATTACATCTGGAGTTGGCATGAGAGTGAGGAGTAAAAACATTGGGAGCAGAAGAAAGACCTGCAAGAATTTTGAAGACATGACAGATGGCAAAAAAGTCACGCCGAGCCTCAAGAGACGGCAGGAAGTTTGGAAAAGGAGGTCATCATGTTCAAGATTCCAAGACTGCAAAATGGTCCGACATGCAAATCTCTGAACAGATTCCAAACGATTGGATAGGGTCTTGTTAAAGGTGCAACAAGAGATTTCACATATCAGGTGTCCCTAAAAAAATGAAAGTACTGATTTTTGCCCTGATGTAAAGCTTTCCATCAAAAATAACCCCATCTGAAAGGATTAAGCTGAGAAATGCTTCTTTGGTACAAAAATTGTGAAATTTCTAATTTCGTATAGGAGCAAATGCGAAATTCAGCCTATGTTTTATATTGAAATATAGGCAAATCAAAATCACCTTTTTTCTCTCTTTTAAGACATTTCTGTAGCCAAATACAAGGTAAGAAATCTATTGAGTGTCTATAGAATTACTATTATGACACAATATTTGGGTTGCCACAAAATCTCTCGTTGCACCTTTAAGTAGGTGCCAGGCTGTGCTGCTGTATTCTAATATGGGACGAACCAAGGAATGTACAGGGTGCGACAAAGATTTTTAGGAGCAAGATGGAAATTTCTATGGATCAGGCCAATGATCTTCCGAGCCTTTTTGCAGATGGCATCTATATGTACGTTCCAGGTAAGTTTGCTGGTAATGTGGATCCCAAGGAAGGTGATGTCACTAACTTCACCAGCGAGCGCGTCAGTTAATATTATATCACTCATACATAAATTCACGGCATTTCATTGGTTTATTACCGCTTGATAGATTTACCATCACCTTCTCGTGTGATAGTGTTTGCTATCACTGCACTGCAACAAAATATGCATGCGCCAATGTCCGGACTCGCCGATTTGTGTATAAGGTGAACCTATCCAATGTTTCAGTTGTAATGGAAAAACTCAAAGTGGTGACAATGAAATGCGAAGTTAACATTATTTTTAAGTTATAGAATTTATGTATTAGTGATATAAAACAAATATTTATTTAAATTTGTGTGACGGTAGAAATATCATCACTCAGTGAAAGATGTATGTCCCATTCCACTCGCCATACCGGCTCGTGGAATGGAAGAGTACATCTTTCACTTTGTGATGATATTTCAATCTCATGCCCTTGGCAACTGAGAAGGGTAGCCACTAGCCCAAGAACTATAGGGCTTGCTTAGTCATATAACTGTATACAAATATTAACTGACTATAAGTGTGATGGTTGAAATATCATCACAAGGTTTACCATTTTAACAATGAAATGGTCCTTGTGGTGTACTTACATCTACATGTATGGGATGATGTGGGGGTGGGGGTCGTGTACTGTTTTGCCCCTCCCTCTCATGCTCAGTGTACATGCAGGGGCATGGGGGAATGTAGTGTTTTCCCTACTGTTTTTCCCCTCACACAGACACCCAAACTTAGTGGAATAGGCTGTGGAATATCCAAGTTCATATTCAGTACCTTCAGGTGACACAGGCTCATTTAGGTAGTGTAATATTAAAATATAATCTTTTTTAACGTATCAAGAAAATGGAAAAAGTTTTGTTTTCACTTTTCACTCAAATATGGCACTGAATGAAAATCTCACACACTGTGTAGTGACCAGAACATTTCTAAGAATTATAAGGAAAGCATTTAGTATTGTGCCACCATCCTGTGAATTTGGCAGCCTCAACGGAATAAAATGTACATGGTGAAGGATGTGGTGGCATAATATTGAATTCATACCAATTATAACGTCATCGTACGAGCCGTAAACCAAACAGCTCCAGCGATTTTCTGTGATATATTTCTCATAAATAAAGAAATACATAATAGGAAAAAATGTAACAGGACTTTGCTTTATACAACAATTCTGCAAGAGGGTATGCACATGGAAAGCTTTGCACATCTCCATAACCTCATTCCTAGTAAGACCCTCCTGGGGTTCATGGACCCTAGGCCTATGACCATCAGAAAAACTGAAAATTGCCTAAATTCATGTGGTTTTGGTTTTTTGTGTTTTATATAATTCAATCTGATCCTGCATGTGAACAAAGTGGATTTCTCAGGAAAATTTGTAGACCCTGATAGCCCTGTGGTCAGCATTAAACTCTAGTCATGTCTGCTGAAAAGAAACAAAGGAGGTACCCAAAAGAGAATCAGAACAGTCTCCTTTACAAACAACATGAAGTAGGGCAGGTGAATATCATGTCTGTCTCTAATAAGGTTGTTTATAGCTCACATTTGGATTAAAGGAATAACATACCACCAAACTCAAGCAGTACAGGTTCGCATATAGCGAAATTTCCAGATGCGTTCCTGGCACAATTTTGCATCAAATGCCTCCTGCACAGTTATTAGGGTGTATGAGATTGTACTCAGTCAGAAAAACAACCTCCCGTGGTTCATAAAACAAAATTCACAATTACTATTTGTAAGAAGATTGACTTGACCAAGCTGTAAATTCAAAAAATTGATTTTAATATTACATAAATTAAAAAACATAAAAACAATAATACAATTAACAATGCACAAAAATTATCTATTCTTATATTTAAAATCAACTTAAAACCACAACAACTCACATAAATCATACAACAGTTCTGTTGGGTGCGCACCAGTCTCTTGTAGAATCAGGTCCACATAAATTTGGCGACCATTTTGCTGGTCCAGTTAAACTAGTTTCGCGAAATGGCAAAAGTCTCTTGGCTAGACCGGCCGATTAATTATAAACTTGTAGACTTGGAGAAACCACTGGAAGTATAACTGCAGCTTGATGGTATAACATTTGTCCATACAGGTACTCAGTGCAGTAAAGGTGAATGTCACTGCTACAGAAGGCAAATGTACTGTTGGAATTTTAATGTTAACCGGGTTTTCCAAAGGTACCAAATTTGAGCAGTTCTGACAATTCTAGCAACTTTCTAGAATTGTATGGAAATAACTAAGAAAAATCAAAGTTATGAAAGTTCTCCACCTTCTGTTGAGAGGTCTACACTCCGTGAAATCTCGGGACAACTGGCAAAGAGAAAAACTTGCAAACATGAATTGTCCATAGGAAATTTCCCATGATGCAACAAAACACGCAGGCAGGCAGCCAAATTTCACAATCCTCTCGTTCGTGAAACATTGTTGGAGGAGTCCACAATCTCACATCCTGGACACCTGATCTTTTTGACATACCAATTACCCAAGTTTATTGTTCAGTCAAACAGGTGTGCAATCTGCTTTCCTATAGGGAAAGACAAACTGTGCGCCTCTGTTCTCAGATTGCGGACATCTCCTGGGACATGTTCGTTTCAGGGAGTTCCCATACACTAGTCATTAGGAACTAGGTCAAATCAATAAGTCATGCTTATTGCACAACACATCGCAAGTTTCATATTTTCCAGTTCTCCTCACTCATAATTTATGATTAAATTTAACATGATTTAATATAATACAGAAAAATAATATAATATTCAGGAGTCTGTCACAGGTGTAAGACAATTGTCACACAAAGTGGACCAAAATGCCAAAAGTGCACTGGAAAGAAAATTTTAACTTTATATTTACTCTGAATGATGATCTAGCTTCTTCACAAAATATTGTTGCCTTCTTCATTTGGGGCATTTGTTTTTTCAAAGGTAGCCTATGTGAACCTGCAAAAATCTTGCACTGTTAAAAATCGAGGGTGCCCTTCCCATAAAATTACTTGAATGTCTTTTTAACCGCGAGGATAAAAGTCGGGGTTGTGGGTGTTAGCAAATAGGCTCTGTGTAGTGTCATGTGACCATGTCAAAGAACAACTTCCAAATCGCAGTGTATGATGGTATAGGTTTAACACAAAGAGGTAGGCAAAACCAAACATCACACACTGCACTCTCATTTTGTCCAACACTTTTTGAGTGCACACTAACTATATGGCTTGTGGCAACTATCTATCTTAAGTCAAGCAACTTCAAGAGGTGAGATTTGCACATTCTCTGGTTGAACTCTTGTTCAACAGCCCCCAGATACTTGCCCACAGGTCTACTCAAATTAGAAGTTCTTGTACCGAGTTGTCAACCATGCCTAGTAATGTTTAATCATTGACATAATCAAATCAGAAAGATCATGGATGGTCACTCATAACAGTCAATATCCCTGCGGTCAGTAACCTTTCTCGCCTGCATTTTTTTCTTTCTGGACATGATTGGGAACATCCTGGGTAATGTTGAAGGAACACTCTACACTGTAAAAACTGTGTTTAGCAAGCAAACATGTGCACGTTCTTAACACGTTCTTTGCTACATTGTAAACGTGTTCATAGGCTAAGGGTCACATGCCAAATTATTAACATTTTGGTCCATATGCACAAAAGTGTTAGACCAGGTCTAAAGTCAGACCTGGTCTAAGTGTAATTTAGTCCCACCAGAAAGACATTTTCCTTAGCATCGACATGAAATATTTAAATTTGTACTTATTTTGAAATTTGCATTTTAATCTTTAAAATTGGCTAGTTAATTTATAAAGAAAATGTAACTAACTATCAAGTTTAGACAAAACTAGTTTTGACTTAGACCAGGTCTAACTTTAAATCTGGTCCAACTTTTTGTGCATACGGACCTTTATGTTCAAATACTCTAAGCATACTTTTCCAAACAAATCTTTACTATCACCTTCTGTTTTACAGAGTGCATCACAGTACATCTTAGTAGGGAGAATAGACAGGGCACAACTGTTCGAAAGTCTCATTTATTAAAACGAAATGAGAATAAAACAAAAAATATCAATGGCGACACACTTTTGACAACTAATTTGGATTATTTAATCCCCTAATTACATCCCATATAAATTTGATAAAATTTCATTGCGGCCGCACCCCCCAAATTCCACAAAAGGGAAAAAGGTCCACTTCTTGATGATTTTTGATTAAAATGGTCCAAATTTAGAGAAATATTGACAAGAAAGTCCACTTTTTGGAGGTGAAATTGTCAAAAAGTCCAAAAAAATACCATTTTAGGGGGGTCAAGTCCATTTTTACCAAAAGAGGTCCACTTTTTAGAAAAAAAGTCCACTTTTTCAAAGTCCCGCACCCCCCAAAATAAATCCTGCGTACGGCCCTATCTGTATGGCAAGATTCCAGCAATGGATTTTTCTGATTTTTTTGAGAGGTAATAGCTCTTGCATGTCCCTACGTATATCAGTTGTCAAAATTGTGTCACCATTACTCAAAATTGCTCCAAAAATAAAAGAGACAATTATCATGGGGTCAAACAGCTGTGAGGGACAAAATAAGAATTACATATCTGATGTAATTTGATGGTGCAGTACATGTCTGCCGTGAATAATAAATCTGTGAATAGTCAAAGCTTATAAAATTACTTTAGTGAATTATTTATGTCCCTGATTCAAAAACCTTAACTCAAATAAGGCATTTGTTACATTTTTAATTTTGTTCGAACATGCCCCGCCCAATCTAATCAGGGTCTGCGCCTTGCTGGTTGGCAAATCTTGAAGTATGCGCAAATGGTCATCTATTCTGTCCTGGCTATATAGTACGAAGGATTTCGTAAGGACGCTAAAATAGATTGCATGCAGTCCTGTCCATAATTCTTTTTATATATGCAAGGGATTGTATAAGGCAACTTTGCCTTCACTAACTCTCTTACCATACTTATCAACGTAGTGGTTATGTGGAGGGTTTTAAATGTTCATAAATTTACAATAATGTACTTGAGATGTCAAATAAAAGACACATGAAAATAGGCTGGTTGTTGAAACACAAGATCACTTTAGTACTGCGTTAGATTTACATTAAAAGGGACATTCAAAGATTTTGTGGAAAGGTGGAAAGAAAAACATTTAACTTGTTGACAAAAGATTTCTACATTACTTACAACAATTAACAAATACCCAAAGATGAATGATAGCTGCAACAAACTTTTCATTTTGAAAACTTAAACATTTGTTGTATTAATGTGGAAATCTGGACTAATTAACAGTAGCCTAGGTGGGGAACTGAAGTATGCAAAATATTCATCAAATTAAAACAGAGGGTGTACGTTCATTGTACCCTTCATACCCAATCTATATCATGTGCTTATTCCATAACAGGATTTAGCACAATAGGTTGCAAAAAGTTTATAATTATGCCAAATGGAGAGAGCTAGACTACAATTTTCATCATAGTTTATTTGCAAGGTCCTTCTGAAGAACAAGAAGATAAACAGAATTATGTCACCAACAGATCTCTTGAGTATTCCTTTATTTGTCCGCTAATAATGAGTGATATTGTAATAAAAATAATTATCACGTAGTTTATGGAATGTAATATAAATGTGGTTATGAATATACTACTCTTAAAAGAAAGATGTGAAAACCACTTATAAGAGTGAAAATCTTCACTCCAAAAAGAGCAGCTGAGTGAAGCATCTTTTAGAGTGGAGAGCCTCCCAAAATAAAGAGTGAACAAATAAATCTAAGTAAAGCGTGGAATGATAACTCCTTTTTAGAGTTTGAACTAGTGCAGTCACTCTTATAGAGTGTGATTCTTAGGAATTTTGTTTGTTGGTGAGTATATTGTATGTGTAGGTCCATAATTCTTAGCATCGTGACATGAATGAATATTGGGACGCATCATTGGCATGATTCAGTGAGACAGCATGATTGTGGCATGCATGCTGTATGGATCACGGTATGAATGTCCGGTGGGGGTGACATGCATGATTGTGCGTTTCGAAAGTGTAAGCCTGCATGGCCCGGGAGCCTGGCGCAGACTTACCGTCTGTACGCGTGATATTCCAGTAAATAACATTTAATGCTTATCCACACTGTGTCTGTAAATGCTATGAACTGTGACCGACCCATACAATATTATCACCGTGAACGATATCTATGATGTCTTCACTAATTTTCAACTTCGTTCAACCGCTTGCTGACGGTCTCACTTAACTCGTCCGCAATGTTGTTCGAAAATAATCACGAGATTTGCGGCGTTTTGATTGGCTATTAGTTCACTCCGAAAAAGAGTTAGCATTTTCTCACTCTTTTTAGAGCTAAAAAAAACCGGTTCGATCGATACGAGTCAGAGGGGGCTTCCTCCGAAGAAGAGTGGCAGTTTGAGCCACTCGGTAAGAGAGTGAGCTCTGTTAACCGCGAGGTGAAGGGGTCGGGTTGCATTTTCGCGCTCTTTTTTTAGAGCTAAAAGCCACTCGATTAGAAGTTTATTTATAAATAACTCGAATTCAGAGTGATTTTCACTCTTTCATTTTAAGAGAGTATAATAATAAAATAATCATAATAAATCAAATAATAATAAAGATTATAAAAAAATCTCCACGTAATGTATGGATGTAATATAAATGTGGCTTATGATATTAAGATATTGAACGTACATCTCTAAATTCCAAGGATTTAAAAAAATTCCAAAAAATTTGTGATAGGGACAATCCATTTAATTTTACAAATTAAATCTTAAAGATTAGAATTTTAAATCTATAAGACTTAATTCTAAATATAAAAGGATTGGTCCATATATCACCATCTTTGGGATTTATTTAAATCCCTGTAATTTAGAGGTACCTGTTTGAAATACTTTAAGAATTATGTATAGCTGAAGGCATTGGTCACATACAACAAGAAAAACTACTTCAATTGTAGAGTGTCTAGTGTATGCTACATCCGCTTGTACATGAAGACGTGGGATAACGGCTCCCAAAACACACACTTTCACAACCAGGAAACTCATCAAAACTGCATGCATAGAGTACATAAAACTGCACTTTGTTATCTACATTTTTCTTGAGAAATGTGCACAACACTAAAAGCAAAACGGGGATATTAGGCAAAAGAAAGGTTAATCTCAGACGGGAAATGGGAAACTCTAGAAAGACTGTTGTTGTTCTTGTTAAGCAAATGAGAAAGTCCATAATGAAAAAAAAAATCAACTCTTGGCAACCTTTTTTTTGCTACTTTTTGGCTGAATTCTTATCTGTTTTTCAATGCAAAAAAGTGCTCAGATGCATATTTTTTATGCTTTATTTTTGTTAAATTGAGTCCATTAGAATGTCTTTGGACCGAATACTTATAGATAAATCTATCACTCCTTCTTTTTTTTACCAATCTGACTTGTTAGCTTAAATGGTAAGAGAAACAGTGTGGTATAATATGGAGTTGGCTGCGCTGGCTGCCTTTTTACACTGACTACACAATGAAATACAGGGTCAAATATGCACTGACTAAAAATAAAATGACCCGATTGAGTTTAAAATGACTCTTTGTGTAACATTTAAACCATATTGTTGTTGTAACTTAAATGGGGTTCATTTTATTTTAGTCAGTTCTATGGACCGTTTTAAGGGCCATGATCCAAAACCTCGTCCCCCACTTACTAAAAAAGCTGAGTTTATATCATCAGGATAGTATAGTAAGTATAGTATGTGTGCCTAATCTTATGTAAGCCGATCCTCTGGAAGAAATTCGTTAATTTTGTATTTTCTGTCTGAAAAATTTTCTTCATAACATCAAAAGCATAATCAGCATCAACTGAAAATTTTGGAAAATAACTTTTCGTGTGCATATCTAGTGAAATCATAAACAAAAAATGAAGGTGTTGAGGGTCCGACAATAAAACCTTTATGTGTTAAGGTCTACCTTAATAGGCAACACAGTCAGGCCCGGGGGGGGGGGGGGGAATTTTTGGAAAACAAAAAATCAGTTGGGTCTACAGGAGGCTGAAACTCCAGAGTTTCAAAACTATGGAAGTGTCAATCAGGTTTGTTACGTGTGGACACACTCAGATTTTAACCTCAGAGTGTTATCGAAGGTCGTGGGTTTATCCACATAAAAAAAAAAACTTGGATGGTGAAACTCAAACTTAATAACACTCCAGAGTTTTGGATAGTCATCTTTGTAGATAAAATTCCTGTGTTGAAACATGCACAAATGGCCACGGTTTCTGGTATGTTGATTTCCGGCCCGATATACTTTCCAATATGAGAAGCAGATGAGATGGTTGGGGATGATATCGGAGTTTGGCATAGTGTGGGACACAACTTAGACTGAAGTAAAAAATTAATTGGATTTAATTTTTACCTCAGTAGATTCTCCAAACCCTTGGATTTGTGCTCCGTCTGCAAAAGGCACTATCAGCAAATTTGCATCCCAACTCATTTCTATAAAAATACTTCTTTATTGCAGAGGCACTCCATCAAAGACTTCCTTATAACACAAAGTAAAATCCCCAAATCATTGACCTGAACATTTGACAAAATTACGGATGAATCTCAACTAGCTTGAGCCAACTGGTACATGGAATACAGCTAGTAGGCATTCTGCAACATTATTTGCAATGAAGAAACATCTACGTTTATTGAGTGCAGGTGGTACGGTTTGATTGATATTAGTAGATTCTAATTTTGATCAATGTCTCTAAAAACAGCTGGCATTAAAATATATTAAATAGAGGACTGAATCTGTATGTAACACCTCGGATATATACTTTTTAATGGTGTGCCCAAACTACTCTTGGTAAGCTTATACATGTGCCAATAGGATTGGGTTACTATACAAAATGTAATGGGACTCAAGACAACCCTAATTGCCCCAGTAGAACTGAGTTTATATACATTTTTATGAATTTGGATCAAATTGAACCAAGTTACAAAGGGAGAAATTAAGATTAAAATTTTATGTGGTTATTCATGGCCATCCTATTTAAATACATACACACACCCACACACATGCACGCCAACATACACATGCACACAAATGCAAAAAACAAAACACATGTCTGGCAGTTTTATTGCACATTGCTTATTTTATAGATCTTCCTATCATGAACTCTTACAAAAAGGCTGACTCAGAGATTTCCCGAGGAAGAGCCCTAATTTTCAAAGAAATTGTGTTTTTGCATGATCAAATGCTTGTCCATATACTAATCAGTGTGAAATAGCTAACTCAAATCAAAGTCCTTAATAACTAGAAAATAGAACTTTGTTATAAATTCCGGATCAGAAATTTTGTTATACACATATCATATGCACAAACACACACAAAAAAAACGAAACATTTAAATTTAAAAAAAAAAATCTGATTTATCTCAAACTTTGGGAATTGTGCATTGTATGTTGACATCTTTAGTTATAAAATGATTATTTTTAATTAATACACTAAAAAGTTATATTTCAAAATCTCTGAGTCAGCCTTTAAGAGTGTTTGTTTCCTTACAGAAAAGGTGCTACCACTATATAGGCACTTATGTTTCATGGTTTATCAAAATCTAATCAAGGTTTTTTTAAACATACACCTGACTTGTCGTATTTTGTGGATTGGCCCCGATAGAAAGCTTCTTTCGGTAAAAAAAAATCAATTTGAAATACATTTGCTCAATATCTACCAAATCTTATTACTATTCTATAACCTACAGCTATTTGAGGCGCTTCAGCAGGAATCACAATGGTTACCAAGGAGATACTTTCCCACATGAAGCAAAATTAACCCATTTATAATGAATGGATTTGCACTGACAACTCAGACTACATCCCTGCTAGTGTCATCTTGTTAGTTGGGAATTGTTAAGGTTATTTTCCAATTGACTTGCTTTGCTTTATAGAATAGCTTCTGGGGAATTGAAAGTTTGGAATTTTACCAAGATTTTTTAAAAGTACGGAACAGGTTATGAGGGCACTCTCATTTTCTGATGAGATACAGGCATGTGCAATGTATTTTAGGGAGCTACTCCTTCCCAATTTTTAGTCTTGTTAGACAAAAAAAAAGTTTGTCTCACATATATGCATAAGTATGTGGAGTCACTTTTGCTGCATTATCTGAAGCGATGAGTCCAGTTTTTATTCTTTTATATATTTGTCAGGGAAAGAAAAGAAGAAAAAAATGGCCCCAAAATGGTAAAGTGGCCAAAAACACAATAAAAAAGAATTCTGCAGAGTGCTTTGCTAAAACCAAAAACAAAAAATATTGTAAGTTGAAACTTGCAAATCCCCCTGTCTTTTAAGTATAAGAAATTGAAGAGTTTGGTATCAAATGTTGACAACACCCACCAACTTTCAAGACCACACAACCAGTTATAATATGACATTGGATGACCCCACCTGATGATCTTCAAAGGATCTTAAAACTTTTCAGCAATGAATGTGGACCACACCCAAGAGTTTCATGACCATCCAAGCATTTCAAGTAATGGACCTTGATTGGACCTTGGATGAGCCCAGATGACATGGGATTATGACCTTTAGCACTGAAGTGACCACAACCCATAAAAGTTCATTCATCCCTACCACATTTAGTTGATTTGACCCTTGAATGATCTCACAGACCTTGAAATGATTCAAATTGTTGGCACTGAATGGAGACCAAACCACCAAGCTTAAGTATCCTACCACACATTGACAAATACCAAACGCATGTGTGTCTGCCGTCCATGGTTTTGAATGGGGCCGAAGGTCACAGGTCCCAACACATGGCTCAAACTCAAAGTCCACTGATGCACTGTGTCATGGAAAAATGTGTGCTACATATGTGGAAAGAGTGGGCACTTAATTTAGGGTTAAACATTTGGGTCAACATTTTGACAAAAGAAGACACACACACTACCAAAGTAATCCTTAGGTGCCCTCTTGCAGACGAAACGATACAACAAACAAACAAGAACAGTACAAAATGCTGCGAGACACTAATTTTCTTTAGCGTTATCCGACAAAGCTGAATCTTGCCAGATGAGAATTAAACACAAATTGGACACATTTTCCAATGATTTATTCACTGAATAAAGGCCCATCGATACAAATACTTGCACAAGTTACTGTAACTGACATGAATGCATTACCCAGCGATGGAATGACAATTTCATACGCTCTTCTCCGGTCTCGTCAAAAACGAGGGAGTGTCTTTTAAAACTTCCCAAAGGCTGTTATCACTATGCTGTAAATCCTGTAAAAAGCTTCAAATCACTCCACCGTTGAAAGAAAAGTTACAATTTTAAATAAAAAAAGAAAAATTAAAAAAATATTGTTATTAAAATACCAATAAAGTAATTTTCCTTCCTTACGTGATAATTGGATAAACAGACATCAGTGGATAGGTTTCTAATAGAAAGTCATGCTCAATTGAACACAGGGGAAAAAATTGTTCCATTGCACTATATATGAAGTATGGCCTTACATGAAAATTTACACACTTGTTAGAACCGTAGCGAGCGTTTTGGTCGGCACTGTCAGTTCTCGGATTAATATGCTGTGTCAAATGAAGTTGCACTTATCCAGTATTAGTACTTGCAGCTGTGGCATTCCCAAGCAGCTCTATTATACATCAATAGCTTCAATGTACCATGCGTGTGATTATTAAGGCTAATTTTTATCTTACGTTTCATACAGGCTGAATTAATAGCTTAATTACCAATGCGTACTATATGCTTGATAAATTTATAACGGACACAAAGTAGAAATATTGGATAAGTAAAAAATGGAGAAAGAACCAAATGAAGAAAGAACAAGAAAAGGAAAATAGAGAAAAAATGAAAAGGACATAAAAGCAGGAAAAACAGCAAAAAGAAAAATAAAAGGAAAGGCAAAAAGAAGAGAAAAAGCAAAGTGAAGGAGGAAAAATGAGAAAGAAAGGTAAAAAAGCAAACAAAATGAAAGAGAAAGGAAAAGAAAAAGGAAAGGAAAAGAAAGAAAAGAGCCAAGGAAAATAGATATTGAAGAAACAAAGAAAAGACAGGGAAAATGGAAGGTAGGAAAAGAAGTAATTAGGGTGCTCAATTCTGTACATTTCACAAAATTAGTCATTTAAAAATTCAAAGCTTGCTTACTGTACACACCACAAAGATTTATTGCTCAAATCCCAGACATCTGATTTAGGGTTTTATGCCAAAATTGCATGGGTGGTATTAAACAAATAGAAATCCTTAAAAAGGAATGGGGTGGCACAAGCAGAGCAGCTGGTCTTGGGTCTTTGATGTTGAACTTAAAACAGAAGAGTTGCGGTGGGTTTATTCCTTTGAATCCACACATTCCTTGGGGGTCCAAGAAGGTCTTAGGTTGCAATAGCTGCCATGTGATACATCTGTGTGCTGCCTTGTATAAAACTTCCCCCCCCCCAATTTTTCCTGAGGCAGTGGACTCATGAAAATGGTTCTTCAGGCAACTGTTTTAAGAACCACTGACCAAAGACTTGGCTACTTGAGTAGTTTGATGGAAATTTCTTCAGATGCCAACATTATGATCTCGTGATTTATTATGAAATACCTTGTGATAAGTTACAGAAAAAACATTATATGCAAGATAGTAGCATTATCTGCCGTGATTTCGGGGAAAAACTGGGGAAGTCTGATCAACAGAAAAAAAAAACAGAACACACACAAATTATATTGATGTGAATGTAGATGAATTAAAAACCTGTTTTTCATTTGTCCCCTCTACCTTTTCTTTATTGTTTCTTTCAGATTTTTTTCTTCTGTTTTCTTTTAAAAAAAATACTTTTATTTTTTACCATCCCATGACCTGCATGGCAAGCAGTCGTGGGCCGTATATGGCATACAGGCCGCATATTGAGACCCCTGTAGTAGAAGATAATTTTTAACAAAAAAACAAATGCATTAAAAAAACCCAAAAGACGATTCCAATCCATTCTCAAAAAAGGCGAGTAGACAATGGGCAAGTTTAAATTTTCTTTCCTATTTGTCAATAAACCTTCAAAACTTACAGTCAGGTGGGGTTCTACAATTCAATTATCAAAAAAAAAGAAAAAAAAAAAAACCCAAAAAAAAAAAAAAAAAAAATTTCCCGTTTTTTTTTTTAAAAAAAAAAAAAAGACCCCCCCCCCCCCCCCCCCCCCCCCAATAAAATCAACAAACAACAAAAAAACAAATGGCAAAATTTAAGAATTGTATTGCTCAGGAAATCTCCTCATGTTCCTTTATGGGGGTTGAAGATGTTACATATCCTGGAGTTGTATGTTTGTTGTGGGTTTGATAGCAGTGTCCCAATGTGAAGGGAAAGGGGAGGGAGAAAGAGGAAGTCCAGATGACAGAGTATTAAATGTTAGGGGTCATAAGGTAATCTTACATTCAAGGTGAGGGTGAATTTTAAAGGTACATTTGTTATTTTTTTTAAAAATTACTTCGATGTAATTTTTGCAAATCCAAAAGAGAAACCTTTTTCTACATCAAAGAAGACAAAGGGGACAAGCAATTTTGGCATACCATCTGGAAAAATTATCCTAAATCTGTGACAAAATTTAATGCTTTGTTCTCATAGCAGCACTGAGCAATGGCAGGGGAAAGGCTTTATTGTGGCAACCTCTAGTTTTGAATTTTGTTTCAGTTAGTAGTGCTTAAAGAGACATGATATTATTTCCAGAAAGAAGCGCCCCCAATTTTTGTTGAACCCCCGTTTTTTTGCATATTTGGAATGCTTACCAATGTATTAGATCACACCTGAAGTGAATTAGCCGAATACGCCGTTTTTATGTAATAAGATGATGATTTAGTACTTTCTGTTGTGCACGACAGAAAGTCAAAGCATGGTTTTCTATGGGGACGATTGCGATAGCAGGCAAGCTCAAAACAAGGTTTGCAGTTTTCTTTTGTACTTGTTTGTACAATAAACCTTCGAAACGTAGGTGGTCTAAGACCGATCCAGTGAAAATTGAGAGAAATTTGTGTCCTCAAAAAATCTCCTCCTGACAAGGAGATTTCAGAAGTGCGCCCTCGATTATTTTGTTGAAACCAGGATTTTTGCAAATTACGAATGCTCACCAAAGTATTAAATCGCACATGAAGTGTGTAGATACGCTCTTCAGAATTTTGAACCGACTGAAAAAATTTGGCGCCCACTGACAAATCCTTGATCCGCCCCTGATGCTTGCCCCCGCCCCCCCCCCTGAAAAAAAAGCTGGTTACGCCACTGGTTCTATTGAGAGTGCACCATATTTAAAGGAACTGGTTGTTTGAACCATTTTTTAAAGGGAAAAGTTGACTTTTGGTTATGATTGGCATGAAAGTGCTATTTGTGCCTCTTTGACACTATGCCACTGTTTAAAAATAGTAACTTTTTTCACCACTTCATCATGAACAACCATCACTAAATTCTCCCTCTACACAGTTTTCAGTGCAAAGAGACTTGAAGACAAGTTGATAGCTAAATCTCTGCTTCATATAGTACACAAAAACATACCATAAATCAATCAAGCTTTCTTTACACATCATCCAATGTGAAAAGTCTACAAAGTAATGCGATAATAAAACTTAATTCACAGCAGTGCAGAAAATATAAGAATATTTGGCATTCATCATTTATTTTTACTCGCGTGCCTTTGCACGTGCTAATCCATATAATTTCCAAAATAGCACTATCATACCGCAGGCAACCAAACATTGGCAAGAAAACACCAAAAATAGTAACATGTTGTAAACAAGTGTGTAAGTGATGAAATACAATGTTAAACAGACACGATCAAGGGCTCAGCCGTATTGTTCACTTGCCATCAATCCGGTGAAATGTAATTCCGATAAAAACAAGCAGATGTAGTTAGGCCCGACAAGCAGACGTTCAAACAGATAACCTCAGTGCCATTGAGGAGAACTTGATCTCCAACATCCAACTTTCCTTCCCTGCCCTTAAAGAAATGCATTGTAAAATCAAAACCCAATGCATCTTTTATTACAAATTACAATATATTTCAAATGTAGGAAAAACACTTGAAAATCTCTATAGACATGATAGATCTCTGCCCAGTTTGCCATCAAATGTGAAATGAAATTATTTACGTAACAAAATATTCTTTAAAGGTAACTGCTGACAAAGGCTCAAAACCGGCAGATAAAAAGACAGTGGCACATTTGAAAAATAG
>JAMKCH010006119.1:0-39713 GCA_023653785.1 Ophioderma brevispina
GCACCAAAGACTCAGCAACTCCATGAACTTAGAGCGGATCGTTATTATATTGAAAATTATACTTCTCAAAACAAACAAAAATAGGCTTACGCCAACATTGCGTTATGGTCTTTTCTCCGAACTGGAATTTTAATGATTTAAAACTTAAATGCGTGGCTGACCTGTTTCGCGTTTGGCGAATCACCATGTTTTATTTTTCATGAAAATGACAAATTTTAGAAAATAAACACGTTATCGTAGGTTCACAATTTTCTTTAAAATATTTTGTGAAAACACTCCGGACTTTCTACCTTTTAACATGTGTTTTTGTTTACCTGAATGTTTGAATGTTCCATTCAATACACGGGAGTAGAGTTGTTGCTTTCATGTATAAATACGCTATGGTTGTTGCTTTCATGTATAAATACTCTATCAGGTAATGAACTTATCTTGACCAATCGCCTTTAATATTCCATATTTACTCAAACAGTAAGAATTAGGTTTTGAAAAATTAGGCCTACTGTGAATAGACCACACAAAATAGAAAATTAAATTCGCCGATGTTTTTTCGATATATATGTAGGTAGTAACTTTGAGTCATTTTATTCGCATTAGCATTGAGTAGCATTGATTTGGTTGCAACGCTTGCGGTATTATTTACTTTTTTTAGCCTATTTGGTATGATTGTGAAATGTAAAGATGGCAGGGTAGAGAGTAAAGAATGGGCGATGTATTTTTTTTTTCGTCTTCATGATTGAATGTTAATATCATTTTGCAAGTCCTGGACATGATATCTAGCAGGATATTTTAGGTACGTAATTACTCGGATTCGGCAATTTTCAGCGCAGATTGGTGGGGAAAATACCAATTTATCGGTGCGCGGAAAATGCGGAATTGGCGCAAATTGCGTTTTCTAAACAATGTATTCCAAAAAGATGTTTAACAATCGTTTAACTAAACAATCGTTTATAGGAGTAGTGAGGTGGACAAGTATAGGAATTCATTAAAATTGTGAAAAAAGTTGGTTTTTTTTAAAAGTAATATACTCGTGTTAGTTATACAGAATGTTATAAATTTCTTTTGGTATAATATTACAAATTTGATGGTTTTATCGTAGTTAAAAAAATTATCCCCAATCTACCTCACTATTCGTTTATTAAATTAAACAGAAACAGAAACACTTTTTTGGAATACGGGCCTCATTCTCCTAGAGGTGCGCTCAAATCCCTAAAAATCCATAAATTCTGACAAGAAAATAAAAAAATATCAAAAACTTGTATCTGGAGAATTACAATACAACTTGCAACGTGTCATCCTCCACGCTTTTTCAAGAAAATCGCCCGACATAGGTTTTTAGTCTTTGGTCTATTTAAATGCCACAACGCCCCACCTTGGTCAACAATATTGTTGATTATTTTTATATTTGTTGATTTCAATATGCCTTTGCCAAACCTTTTCATATGGATACCTTGTCTCCTTTTTAGACCCTAGGAGCTCCTAGGTGGTCAACATCTCTATTTCAAGAATACAGCTGTGTTGAGATATTTTTATTTTCTGTGCTGAAAAATGAAGGAATTTGGTGAAGAAATGAGGCAGATATTTTGAAGGCTGATCCATTTACCCCATTGTCACAGTTAAGCTGTTTTTTTCAGTTCCATCATTTTGTGACAAATCTTTCTGACCTTTTTGCTTCACAAGAGTAAATTGCGAATCAGATTCAGTGAATTCAATGATAATCATATTAGATTATTAATTTTAAACATTGTAAACATTCAAAGAGTCAATTATCACCTGGTACAGATAGTGAATACAAGATCTCTTTTCAAAAACTTTATTCTCTAAATTGAACTATTTTAACTTGTCTATTGCCATAAGCTGGAATAACTTTGAAGACAATTCTTGTGAACTTCATTGAAAACTACAACAGACATAATTATACTTTCTTTGCCAAGCTCAAGAAGCTAGGGTTTATAACGTTTTGAAATTTGACTTTGTAGACAAGGCAAGAGCAATATTAAAGTGTCTTTAGAACAGTGTTATTTGTGCAATATTGTAAGCAAATAACTCTTATCCAAAATACTAAATCTGTTTCAAATTTGTTTTAAAACATGTCATTGATTGTCTTCACTAAACGAATTGATCAATGAAAGTTTCATCTGATCAAATTGATTTTGTACAATAATTTCATGGAATGAACTCTCATCCAAAAACTGTTTCAAATCTGTTAAAACCTGCTATTGATCCATGAGAGTTTACTCTGATCCATATGATTTTGTACAATATTCTGTGCAAACAATTGTTGAAAAAAAACTTATAGGCTTTATATTGTTCTTGTTTTGAGAAGAATGGTTTGTTATTACTTTTAACATACCAGTGCTACAATAAACAACTTTTAGGAAAAATATCATTGACCCATATGAGTGGTTTACTGTGTGAACGCCATTGGAATGGGAGAAAAATGGGAAGGTGTACAAAACTGTTCATATCTGCTTCCTTTTTCAAGCGATATATATATGTCAGAATATGTATTGTAAAAATTAGTATTATGATTATGTCAGAAAAAAATACAATAAATTGTCCGTAAGATATTTAAATTTTTAATGACATGTTTTATACAAAACACTTAAAAGATGGCCAAAATTAGTATTATGATTATGTCAGAAAAATTACAATAAATTGTCCGTAAGATATTTGAATTTTTAATGACATGCTTTATACAAAACACTTAAAAGATGGCCATGTTTCTCAGCGTTAAAAAGCTTGAAAGCGTTTACATCGTAACATCTTCAAAAAGTCTATCGATCGAACAGCGACTTTAAGACCGTTGATTATATCTAGAAGCATTATAAAGTGTACCACTTGTACATTTCAAATTGTTTCACAAATTTGCATAAGAAAATGTGTTTTGGAAAGTTAATATTGCAGGGGTTCCGCGCGATAGGGGCAGTGACGTATTTAAGGGAAAAAGGGCCCTGTCAGTAGCCTAAGGTGGGGCCCTTATAATAGGGTCGTGAAGTGACACAATCTCGCACTTTAGTGCAACTAGGTTGGTGTCTAAGGGGGCCCTAAGAGCAATATATTAGGGGGGCCCTGTCAGCAGCTGCTGACACTGCTGACTCCTAAATCCGCCGCTGGATAGGGGGCTCCATCCACCCTTGCGGCGCTTGATATGAACTCTTCATAAACACTTTTTATGTGATTGATTCAAACAAAACCTAACCCATATCAACTAAATTTTAATACTCGTTTGACCATACCTAAAGAGTAGAATACTATAGAAGTGAACCACTTGTAAAGTTCAAATTTGTTTCTATCCAATTTGCATAAGACAAGGGTTTTTGAGAACTGCAACATTGAGTGAACTTGAAGTGAACCATTTGATTCCCGCGCTTCGCGTGGGCGGGGACACCCCCCCCGTACAAACTGTTAAAAAAGTTTCCGTAAATTTACGAAATTCTGTCAGCAGTATTTCCAGTCATTTTTAGGGTTAAATTTACAAAATTTTCTGCCAATTAACGGAAATTTGACAGTAATTTAAGAAATTTGTCTCATCTTCATGGAAAAATGATGTATTTTTACAGATTTTTTTTTCCGTAATTTGAATTACGGAACCAAAAAAAATCAGGAAATATTGCTGCCAGAATTTTTGAAATATTTTCCCGGAATTTAAAACATTTTTTATGTTTTTTTGTTTTTTATTGTTTTTTGTAACAACCGATTTTTCCGTACATTTTACGGCAATCTGTTTTTCTTAATTTACGGAAATTTTTAACAGTGTACCCAGCCCCGCTCAGCTTAACTATGCAATTGACATCTTCGCGAACAATTTACATGTAATTATTTCAACAAAACCTAACCCATCATCTATATTTTTCTTTTTAATACCGATTATCATACCTGTACATCATACATAGGTGAAACACTCCGCGAAATTTCAAATCGTGTCTATCAATTTGCATTATTTTCTATTCTATGTGTTTCAAGAAAGCGCCCATCATTGTAGGGGTTCCACGTACATGGTTTCTGTTAAAATGTAAACAGTTGTGTAAAAGGCTTTAAACATTTTTTTTTAATAACAAAGAACACACAATTATCAGGATCGCTGCGCTCACCGGGTATACCAGATTTTGTTTTACAGAGGGTTGGGGGGGGGGGGGTAGCTGGTTAGCGAGACACATTTACAATAACCAATACCAACCATATCATGTTCCCCCCCCACACGATTGAGTAGCGATTGACTCCACTAGCTTGGTCACTAAGCTGAAACGCAAATAACGATGTACAACCCTGCATATTTAACGAAAACATTGTGTAATTTGCAATATACTTTTACACTTTTACGTGTTCGTAATATAAATTTTCAAAAACATTCTCCAGTAATGATTGCTTGCCAATCATTGATTGCGGCAGAGAGATTACGATCAAAGGGTCTTTGTTGAACCCCTAGTCCTTTTGTGCGGGTGAAATCGGATTGTGGAAGTGGTTTTGCTTCCTTTTACTCTTTCTTCACATGAATGAGAGCCTGGCACTTGGCGCATACACCCCATCAAGTACCTGGGGGAACAAACTTGCGCTTTGATGGTAGAAGACGCAATAATGCAAGCCCCCCCTTTAAAATTCAATACTGAGCTAATATTGGTGGTTAGCCACTAAATCGGCGGTTTTTTTGTTTATATCTTGGGAACGCTTTTAGGGCTCAAATTTCAGGAGGACAATGAAAAATACGGCCTGTTTATCTAAGAAAAGATATCAAATCGATACAACTTCCGGTAAATCAGGGGTGGTCCCACGCACCTTTAAGTAAATGTTCAAAAGATACCTTCCATTACATTGTGATCAAATCATTGTGGGCAGTGTACTTATATGTTGTCTGGTAGAACCGAATGGAGAAAAGAAAGACTCATTTATCCTCACATATCCGTTGGACCAAATTATGCCCCTGTTGAGTACTTTTGTCTGATGCAGGAATTACCACCCCATTAGGAACCATCACGTCCTCACCAGAGATCAGTGAACGTCTCACCTAAAATCCAGACACCAATGTGCTTCCCTTTGGTAAAGAACTCATTTTATCTGTCCTACCCAATGAAGACTATAAGCCTCATTGGACAATAAATGAGAAAAGGCTATTTACAAAATTTCTGTTTCGTTCGCGCGCCCTTTTTATATTGCTGAATTTCATTTCTTCTTCTATCAGTGTCCAAACACTGTGGTTCTCAATATGATCCAGCCAGAGAGTGGTACAACGTCTGGCTGATTCATTGAATTCCGCAGGTCCGTGTTTGTGCATTGTTGCTCCAGCATGGGCAGACCAAGAGGTGTTCCATTGTCTGTGGAGCTGTTCCCCAACCACAGGTAGTATCCTAGTCTTGCTTCCAGATAGCCCCACTTCTGCAAGGAAACCTTAGATCGGGCCTTCTGTTCTCAACTATTGAGGCAATCGCCATTCAGCCCATGGAGGAGTCAGCGCCAGTTGGGAGATGCTCACCAGGTTCAATACCGATAATGTTTACTTTGGTTGATGGCAAGTCTTTTCTGTTTCCACAAGGCGATCTCTCTTCAGCTCCTTAGAGACTGTTTCAAGACGTTGGACTTTGCTTAAGAAACTCTCTCTAGAATTTAAGGCGTTGGCATCAGGTGATCTGTCCAGACATGGGGCATTCACATGGTGATACTTGCACTAACGAATCTTGCTGCATCCTACGCTACGACGGATTCTGGTGGAGCAATTCCTGCTATTCCTGAGCTCAACCACATCTGCTGGTGACTTTTCACAGCAGGTTGCACTATATGAAGTATCAGACACCTGCATACGGGTTATGATTGTGGTAAAGCAGTGGTCATACTCCTTAACGCACTACACCAGTAGCAGAGTAAAGGTTTTTCAATTTTGGGGTCAAAAGGGGTCAATTTCGACATAATCTGACCCAAATGCTAAGTTTAAGGCATTTTTCGATCCATATTCAAAATATTTTTTACAGAGTCATGAATCTCGTGACTGGCGCAACTACTGGTGATGTGATCCGCTTGCATGAATCCTGCAGAGTACGTACAGAGTACGAGAATTGCAGTAACTTGGCGTCTGTGGCGCAAAGAACCAATTCAAGTAGGTCCTACACTTGAACGAAAATATGACCGCATTTATATAAATAGTAAGGGTGTCACATTTTACGCTGGACGTGGAACTCGGACACCACTCACAAAGCTACAGACAAAGTACAAAATATATGTATTGAGTAGCCACCGAAAATGAACTTTCAACACGATACATTCAAGTCTCCTCGAAAGATATGCACCAATGTGCATGACTGACGTGTTATAAACGCGTAAACAATTTCGCTTGTGATTATCATGTTATAACAGTTATATACACAGAAACATTGATGCCAAGTTAAATGTAGAAGAAAGTGTAGTGATGTTTTAACTAAATTTAACCAGAAACAATGTTCAGAAAATGCGAAGGATGTAGATTATTTATACAATTTTTTCAGTGTATATTAATACTCAGTGTAGAAATAAAGTCAAGAATTGGCTGCTATTTATAAAAGTGCCCCAACTATTGTTCCTTTATAGCCCTTTGTAGGTTGGCACTAAGGAGCTTACCATCAGGACTCGCCTGCATTGGTATAATAGTAAGATCCACCCGGATAGGCGGGTTCGGAGGCGTCTTGAGCGTAGATGGCGCAATTCACGCTCTGATGTTCAGAAAGACAAACTCAGTAAACTCATTGTTGATGATAAACGTTACTTTTTTACTGACAACAATTCCTTGTTGTAGTACTAAGGACATGATCATAACACTAACAAGTCTTTTGAATTCATCTACATGGCTTTGACGCTGATCTTGCCAATGACTTTCTGACTTTCTTTGTTGATAAGGTTGAACAAATTAGAGACAATATGACTGTCAATGCTGAATCTCTCCGGGCTGATAGGATTTTCAAATGCTATATGCCAGGTTTGAAAGCACTCTCTGTCTCTGAAGCTGCTGAAAAATTGGCCAAATGTCCAAAAAGGCTTTCACTATCTTTCCTTCCCTCCTGGCTCATTAAACAGAACTTGAAATATCTATTACCTATCATCACCAGGATAGTAAACAGTTCCCTTTTGACAGTCATATTTCCTCACACTTTGAAGCATTCTATCATTATCCCTGTACTTAAGAAGATATCTTTGGATCATGATTTACTTAAGAGCTATAGGCCAGTTGCCAATATCAAATTCATTGCCATGCATGCAAATTGATTGAGAAGGCAGCATCACGTCAGGTAATACAGCATGTTGGCGATCATGATCTTGGTGAGCCATTGCAATCTGCATACAAAGCTCACCATTCTACAGGTCGTATCAAAAAGAAGTAAACAGTCATAAACAATCCTAAAAAAGAAAATGTATGATGTGTTTGGCATATTTGATTACAGCAATTAGTATCTTTTCTTTCAGTAAGTGCAAAATCATTGGAGTGTGACAATCGATGAAAAAAATATGGCTATTTCCGCAAACCAAAGACAAATGCTGTTGCGCAAAGTTAATCAAAATCATAACATTACAATTCAGTGCTTTTGATATGTTAAATCTGTTCTTCGAATCACTCACACTTAATCCTCCACATATCCTCCACTTCTTTGGATGCACATACCTGCCTTCCTCAGCATGGCGTTTGCATGTGGTCGTGAGCTCGTCAAAACTTTTGATCACTCTTAATTGGTTGCCTGTTAACAGATACAAAATCCTTCTTTATGTGTATAACTCTCATCACGGACAGGCTCCATCATACCTTACTAATGGTATAAATTTATACAGGGTGACCCAATAAAAACATTACCCGAAATGAATGTGATATTTTTCCACTTTCTGTAATTTGATATCTGTGGATTTTATTTTATCATTAAGAATGGGTAATAGAGCATCTACCTGAATTCTTTGTTCATTTTGGTTGAGAGGATCGCAAGATATGTTCCACTGAACAATAAGTCAGCAAAATAGACTTGTCCACAGAGCATCAGTTTTCTTAGGCATGGTTGAACATAATTGCAACATCAAAAGTGATATTAACGGTCTTACCTTTAGTTTCTATCTTCTACATGTCCTCCCTGATTTGCGATGCACTTGGTAGCCCTGGAGTGCATGTGTTGAACAGCTCTTGATGTTACACGCGTTCTCCTAATTGCGGGTAATGCATCGTTTATCCGTCGTCGTAATTCTGGTAATGTGTTTGGGGGACCCTGATTGTAAACTCTAGCTTTTACATCACCCCATAGCCAAAAATCTAGCGGAGTTAGATCCGTGACCGAGGGGCCATTCCACCGCATGCTCTAATCCAATGATCCGATTTTGAAAGAGTTCCTGAAGGAAAGAAATGCGCCGCAACTCTTGTTCCAAATGTTGATTAATGATATTGAGATAACCGGCACCATTCAAATGTCGATCAATAAAAATGGGCCCAATTAGGTTATTGTTTCCTGTAACAGCTGCTAAAACTGCAACTTTCCTGCTATCATTAGTTCTGTCGTAGACAAAATCATTGCGAGTGTTCCCTTTTTGGAGTTCACTGAGCCATTCATTTGAAAATTGGCCTCATCAACAACAATAAGTTCTCTAAGAAGCTCCGCGGTCTGTTGATTAGCCAATTGCAAAACGCCAGCCTATGTTGAGGATCATCTGCATCCAAATTATTGCGTCTCACAATTTTGTAGGGATGCCAATTGATGTCATCACTAACGATGCGCTGATGATATGGAGACATTTGCGACACGGTGTTATGACGCCTCGTGGACGACAAAGGTCAGAAATACCTTTCGAACACAAATAAATGAGCCTTGTGCACAAGTGATAGAACAGATTTAATGATTTTTAATGTCTGGTTCAAAAATTTGGTATGTCCAAAACAAAACAAGATTACACACAATAATTAAAGATATACTTATTAGAGTCCACAAATATCCCAAGTTGACAGAAGCATTGCAGTTCAACAAAGATATGTCCTCACAGCGAAGACTCCAAAATGACAGCATGCAAAGTCACACTTATAAATCCTCAGGTAATATTCCATTGGAATCTTCTCAGTCCTGAAGGTAACTTTTGTCCAGCAGTTCAAGACCCTCGACGACACAGTATATCAGTCCAAGATAATCACCACGACTTCTATCTGTCCACAATTTGGAATCCTATTTTGATTCCCAGCACTTTTGGCTTCAAAGACGACAGTAGAATAATTATAGCACCTTGCTCACGTGGAATTGAAAATATAATAAATCCTGGCACCAAGTACAGGTCTGCAATTATTGCAGATTAAAACTAGCTATACCTTCTAGCTACTCTGACTGCTGGCAAATCTAACCTCTTGCAACTCTGCTTTATACAATCATTTCACAAAGTTCCCAAGTCTTAAAATAGATATTACCACAGCATCATGCATAAACATAACCTTGCACTAGCTGACCAATTGAAATTCACATAAATTACATCATCTGCATTGCATCACTTCACATATATAACTTCATGGGGGAATCCCCAGATTTTGCAAATGTTTTGATCTCAAAGTATAAACAATTTGACTCAGTTTCTAAGTTTACATCTTGGGGAATTTCCCTTTCCCCTCTTGTTCAATCTATCTAGTAAACAACACCTGGTCTGATCTCAACATAGCACTTGGGAATCCCTTGCTCTCTTTTTTTATCATAAACAAAGTACTTTTCCCATGAGAAATTTTTTCTCAAATAAAATTGAGAAAATCAAATTGATACTTTTAATCACAAAATGGAGGTATTATAACAACGGTTTCTCTCTATATGTTACAGATAGCAGGCTTGGTTGGTATTCTCAATCCAGTGAACCTGTTTGGCCATTGCCGTTGCACAGCTACATAGCTACCAGTTTGGTAGTAAATCTTAACCGCTAGGGCTCATTATTGTCGGGTAAATTGAGGTGCCATTACTATGAGAATGTTTAAAGTTCTCGTTGAAAAAGATATCTGGCTTTAAGCACAACTGCACGCTACAGTATGATTTTAGATTTGAAAAGCCTGCCCTGACACAAAACAGAAAACTGGTATTTAGCACAACTGCATGATATTATTTTGGATTTGAAAAGCCCGGTTTGCCAAAACAATTGATGTGTACTTATCATTCCATCATGAAATACCCATGGACAAGTCTGTTTTGCTGACTCGTTGTTTGTTGGACCATATCTTGAAAACCACTCAACCATAATTAATATTTTTCAGGCAAGATGCTCAATTACCCATATTCTTTATGATAAAATAAAATCCACAGATATCAAATTACAAAAAGTGGAAAAATATCACTTTCATTTTGGGTAAAGTTTTTATTGGGTCACCCTGTATACTGTGTTAGATAGTAATTCTAATGGTACAAGACGTAGGCTACGGTCTTCGTCTGATGTTATACGGCTTGTTATCCCTCGTACCAAGCGTAGATTTGGCGACCTATCATTTAACGTGGTTTAACTAAATTTCTTGGTGTAATCCTGGATGATCGTTTAACTTGGACACAGCACACAGCACACATATCTAAGCGTGTATCCAAGTACTCTGGAATTATATTTCGTTTAAAAACATACTTTACACATTAATGTATTATTTTCTTTATATACAACTTTAGTTCTTCCTTATATTCAATATTGTAATTTAATCTGCACATTATTTAGAAAAATGAATAAAATGTCAGCTCAATTTATTTCCAGAATATCAGTGACCAATGGATACACATAACCTCAACATGCTCAAGCGAACAATGGAGCTAATGATATTCAATAATCGGCCCGGGATACACTTCACATTGTTTTACATCTGGTCTATTGTAATTGTGCACGCAGTTGAATAGATTTCGAATGTTGTGTCCTTGCCGCATTGGCGTAAGTTCTTTCCTCGTTCGCGATAAAAGAAATCTTGAGATTCTACTGTGTGTTCAATTAACTTTGACCATATGATTAATATTTTTTTCGAAAAGAACATGTAAAGGGACCAAATTCATGAAAGAAAAGCCCATGGCAAGGACTGACCTAATTTGCGCATAACCTAAATCCGCAAGTTATTATCTTTAAAACCCTATTTCTATTCAATTCACCAAGAAAGGCAATGGTATTCAGCGACCTACATTTTTAAAAATCATGAGCGAGTATGTTACCCTTTAAGTTATGAACAGATACTAGAGCTTAATACGGAGAAATCATAAGACCTGATATAGCTTGAATTTTTTTCAACAGTGTGGGCAGTAACAATGGACCTGCATACCCTGTTGAGAAAAGATCTGTAGTGTTTTAGGTTGATTGTTGAATATCACTAGCTCTGTTGTTCGCTTGAGTTTACGTGTACATATTGGTCACTGACATTCTGGAAGTAATTGAGTTGACATTTTATTCATTTTTCTAAATAATATGCACTCTTTTTCTTTGGGGATACAGCTTTTGCTGGTTTACATAATATTTTTTAAAAATTTGAGTGAAGGAAGTAAGTGATCCACAGCGCTGTAGCACGAAAAGATCGTTAAATCGCGAACGTATCATGGCCTAGTATCTCCTGTTGAGCTTTCGATGTCGATTATTTTTTGTGGCGTTAAAGGACGTTCCACATGTGATTTTCGTCTTCCTGCAGGGCCGTACTCAAGATTTATTATTTTTTTGGGGGTGCGGGACTTCGAAAAAGTTTTTTTTTTTCTCGAAAAAGTGGACCTTTTTTTGCTACAAGTGGACCTAACCCCCTTCTAAAATGGTCCTTTTTTGGACTTTTGAACATTTTATCACCAAAAAGTGGACTTTTATGTCAAAATGTTGACCTTTTTATCCCAAAAAATCAGCAAAAGTGGACGGGCCTGTCTTCCTGGATATAGTAAATACTTGTCAGTGCCACTGGTTGTGCTTGGGCGTCGGATTGCTTGACTTGTGATGCGGACCACTTACCATTCTTTTCGTTTTTCCATCATTAAACAGTACGAGAGAGGTTCCCTTGATTTCAAGTATTTACACTAACATCCTCGCAAGCGATGGTTGTCTTTTTCCATCGAATATGGTACAAAATCGGAGTAGATAAAGCCACAACATTGCAAGTTACCCTAGCATATGTGCAGCAAGCAAATGATTGGCAGAATATCACAGTCATGCAAAGAGTTGGGTGGTTGTCTCATTTAGCAGTGCAAAGTCCTCCGATTCCCATTATTTTAGGAATTAAGGACATGGTATATGCCTACTAGGAAATTAATTTGCATTTCCTAAGCAGCTGAAACAAAACGTATAGTGTGATTGAATGACAGCCCACCCATCACAGTGGATAAATTCTCAGTTCATTGACACGTAATGGATGATCTGACCCATGGTCTTGAGAGTACCATTATTGTGTACAATTCCCAGATAACACAAGCGTTGATTTAAAACCTGTTTCCTGTACGCTTGAAGTTTGTAATCTCGGTGTCAGGGGCGGATTTAGAGGGGGGCCGCATAGAGCTCCGGGCACACTGTAGATCTATAAAATGACTTTTTAACACACAGGGCGCCCTGTAGATATCTAAGAATGCCGGTACAGGGCGTCGGTGGCCGTGTACACAATGTAGATCTAGCTTTGTGGGCGCCCTGAAAATTTGGCGCCCCCTCTATTGAGAAATCCTGGATCCGCCCCTGGGTGTAATGGGTATTTTGATTGAAAAACTACCCACATTGTTCCACATTGCTGAACACTCAAAACAAGGAATGAAATACTCTTTTATTTTCCAAGAAATATCCCAGCCCAGACTGTATAAATTAAACAAAATGAATACAAACACTTTCTCACGAGATATTTTGTGAATGAATGATTAACAGGGGACAGGCTTATTTCTCGGAAAAGTAATGGTGCCATGCCCAGGGGGGCACTCACCCCCTTGAAATGGCGTGAGTGTGAAGCTGAATTTTCCAAACCTAGGTGCATTCGTGACAGAGACTACATACAAAGGGGTTCTTTGGTGGCATCAATTAAAGATTATTTAAAGATAAAGGAGTATGTTGTTGAGGTCTGAATTATACATTCTCTATTGAGATAAAAAAACACCCCATACGAGAGAGGTCTCCTGATGATCAAGTATTTACCTACATGTAGGTAACTACATCCTCGCTAGAATCTATGGTTGTCTTTTTAAAAGACTATTCTTGTTAAAGACTATTCTTGTTAAAACTTGCCTTCACATCTATTTCAGTGTGATAATCCTCAGTGGCGGATTTACGGAAAGGGCGCCTGTCAGCAGCTTTAAGGTGGGAGCCCTTTAGCGTCAAGAATGAACACAAAATCGCACTTAAGTGCGACTAAGGTGTGTCCCTGAGGGGCCCTGAGAGCAAATTTTAGGGGGGGGCCCTGTCATCAGCTGCTGACACTACTGCTGACTCTTAAAGAGGACACTGGCACATTTGAAAAATAGTACGGCCCTCAAGATTTTGTCAAAATCGATATTTTTGCATGGGTTGTAAGGCTTTTATATACAAAGCCCTCACACGAAATGATAAGACCAATCAGCTTTCCTTATGGGTAAACAGAAGATTTCATAAATAATTTAAGCGTCGCCGCGACGTAAATCAGCAGACAACGAAAATGCGTGTAACACAAGAACACGCACGGCCGTATGCATGTTTCCCACGCTATCACACGTTTGATTGATCGGTTTTAACCTTTGGTGGTTTAAATATCAGTGAGTATCGAAGTCAAAAATATTCCTGTAATTACACATTTGTTGATTAAAGGTATGGAAACTTAAAGTTTGGCCTACAAATTACCAAATTACCTGGATGTCTTTATATCCTCATAATCAAATGTCCCTATCGGTTTGGGGTATGTTATTTTTTAGGTGTAAATATAATCCCTGTTCTTCAATTGCCCCTAGCCTTCATTTGAAAGCAAATTGAAGAAATACTATAATTTTGTGAAATGTGCAGTGCCGCTTTAATCCGCCACGATATCCTTGTATATTTTTTACTTTTTTAATATATATTGCCATGCATAGCCAACATAGTCTTCCTCAGTCACGGGGTCTTTTTTTTGTCTTGTTATACACTTAATGTTGTCTTTTGTTTTACTTGTTCAATTGTCCTTGTCCTTGCACCGTAACTGAGTTAATATGGTGGCCAAATGTTTTCGAGCTTTGCTCTGCTTTGGTCATCCTTCCCATTGGTACTGTCTGTTTTTTTTGATATTTTGATTGAATCATTTGTAAAATAAATGAAAATACATGAACAAAGAATAGTTTTGACTGGGTTCCATATAATGGCGCAAAAATATCCTTACTTTTTTAATTTAAAAAAAACCGCTCATGACTGAAAAATATCGATCGTTTTTAGGTCCTAAAATTTTGGTTATCCTTTATGTTCCCCACCCCCGTCCCTCACCAGAGGTATTTATGAATACTCACAAAGTAACCAAAATAATTGTTTTAATACATTTACAGATTGTGAAAAAAACCTCTTTGGTGGCTAGCACTGCAATACATGTATTTGCCACACTCATGCTTACAGCGTATCGTGGTCATTATCGTTGTCATCACCACCGTGGCCGTGGTCGTCATCATCGTTTTCGTCACCACCGTGCCGTGGTCGTTCCATCATCGTGGCGGTGGTCGGTCAGAATAGATCTTCATCAGTAAATCATCTCAACACGATATCGAATATAGTATTCTGGCGTTCCTCCACCTCTTCACGCGAGCACGCATCTCCTATTCGCCTGGACGCATCGTCAGATCAATCACCAGGAAAACCCCCAGAAAGATTAGCCCGATCTGGACAGTGCACATGATACCACAAATGAGCAAGTATTAATACCTCAAAACTTGTTGCACCACCAGACGGGACCTCATTCGGTAAGGGTTAAGATGACAAACTGGGTAAATGGTTCAGCTTCTGACAAAGTCACCAGCGTTTTTGCTTTACACGAGAAAACAATAAATCGCTGTGACCTCAGGTTAATCAAAGAGTGTCTTCTGAAAATGTTCGGATATCATGGGTTCTAGATATACCTAATTCATTGCAAAAATATGATATGATTGAGCCAACAAAAGAAAAGAGTTTTGTCTTATCCTACTGCAGCTCAAAGCCCTAACACTATGCGTTCTTAAACAGTCGTAATGGCATCTTCAAGACCTTTTTAAAAATGCTTACAGCCTGTCTAAAAAAATGGGACATCAAAACCCCATTTTTTTTTTTCAATATTATATCTCACATAGTAAGTATGTCGTTTTGTACATCATATTAAATAGAAAATACAGGCTTTCCCCCAGAATTTTTTTTTGTTTAATCTCATTTCTTGTTTTCTCAATCGAGAGAACTCCATTAACTGCGGAACACAAAAATCGAGTTTGTGTCCACTTTTCTGGTTGAGGAAAACGGTGAAAGAATTAGTTTAAACATAGTGTTTTGACATTTGTTAACAATCTGAAATTCTTTAAAAAGGGATAACTTCATAAGATACTCTTAAAGATACGAAAACACTTGTGTGGAATGGTGGAATTATATTATGAGTCGGTCTGGCTTTTAATATAATGGTGAATAACATTTTAACATAATGTTGTTTGTTACAAGAGAACCTTGAGCGTACAGCTACCTTGAGGAGATAGGTTTTTAGGTATTGAAATATCATAAACACAATTCCTACCAACACCTTGATACTGTTTGCTTCCAAATTCGATTTTTATTGACTTCAACAATTAGTAAATAACAAGGATAGTGCAATATTTTAAAACATTTCTTTGGGATTTGGAGTGTTTTATTTTTGGCTTGCAATTACAATCCTTCTGGCGCATGATTTTCACAGACAGCCAATTGTGCCAATAAATTCAAGCTCGATTTCATTGAACGTGCAATAAATATTTTGTATTGTTTCTTATTTATGAAAGAAGATATTTCATTGAATTGCTTACATGTTGACTATTAAAACTTGTGTCGAAAAACTAGACTTCCTTTTTTTACTTTCAATCTTTTGTCACGTTGCAATCTTTTGTGACTGCACGACAGCATGACATTACTGCGCGAACAACTCTGCCCATTCATAAAAGTTTGGGCACAAAATCGGTTTTGTTGTATCGCAGTAATTTATTATATCTCCGGATTGACAAAGCACATAATGAAACAAACACATTGGAAGGCCTGGTCTTTTTCTTTAATATTATGCCAAGTAAGAATGACTTAATTTGAAATTCAATTTACCATTTTTTTTTCTGATTGTAACCATTTTTTTAGACAGGCTGTAAGATGTCGGCTTTTCACAAGAACATTAATAGAAAGTAGTGCGACGATCTAACACTAGAATTTTGAGACAAAATGGCCCCCCAATTTTTAAAAATTGGGAAAAATTACTGATTGTTTTCTTTAAGTCAAAAAAAGCTTGCGGCTACGCGCGAATTTCTTTTTGATTGCATTTGTAAATATTTTTTTTATTGTCGTCATTTTGACAGCTGTAGATGTCGGCTTTTCCACAAAGAACTTTACTATAAGGGATGAGACGATCTAACACTAGAAATTTTGAGACAAAATGGGCATTTTAAATTGGGAAAAATTACTGATTGTTTTCTTTAAGTCAAAAAAAGCTTTGCGCTAAGCGCGAATTCTTTTTGATTGCATTTGTAAATATTTTTTTTTTATTTCGGGTCATTTTGTAGCTAAATATTCTTGTTTTTTTCTTCACCAGTTTAAAAAAGTTAGAAAATATCTTGCCTTAAAAGGGGAAAAACTTCAGATAGATATCGATTGTTTATACTTTTATTAACTGTAATTATGTGTATGAGCTTTATTTTTCCGTAAGCTTGATTGATTATTCAAGTATCACACAACATCGCTTTCGCAAAAATCGGTTACCATAGCAATGTGTTTAGAATGGAGCCTACCGATGGAAAGCATCATATGCGAATCCCTGTAAACCTTTCTTCGATAATAAGGTTCGCAAAAAGGTATAGTTGTATATCTACAGTCACTCTTTTACAGTTACAAGATTGAAAACTGAAAAAAGTGAACAAAGTCATTTGGTGTGCACCGGTATTGGAGCACCAATAAAAGAAGGTCTCTGAGTTTTGTAAGAAATAACCCATGTCATCCCACTGACTAACTGGTTTAAAATAAGGTAGTTTTGCATTATCTGTGAATGCTTAATTACCCTCGCTAGTGATGTGGTAAAACAGTCATGGTCATGTAATGGACGTTGACTTCTCGTCCCCTTCTGCTTTGTTAAACCGAACATTAGGTCATCTGAACTATTCCTTATTGTAAGCCCATTTGCTCCAGGAGGTTATTTATTTTTACTATTTAGAACTCCATTCCCATTCCACCACAATTCCGTCACTTCTTTTTCATCAAAATTGAAGCAAATTTTGACCATCTACAAGTAAAATTACCCCCTACGTATTTTTGAAATTTGTACCATGTACCTCCAAGCCTTTTTGTCGCAGATAAATACAAAACTATAACCTTTTTGGAATCCTTAAGGTCAGACAATAATATGGTATATTTTTTTTCACCATAATGAAGCAGTTTATAAAGAATCCCTGTTTAATCCTTGGTTGGTTGCTCTTGGCTATAGCTACTAAACATCCAGAAATGCTATCATGCATTATGTATTGGCCATGGTATACTGAGCTGCATAATAATGTTCGTTTTGGCCGCCTTCCTGCTTAAATATTGCGAACAAGTGAATCTCAGACGAACTTTTCCCCCCATTGACAATTGCAATTGTTGTAGAAACGCAACTACATACCTAAGATGTTCTGATGTGATTTGAAAGGTGTTTTGGGAGAAGCCAAGGATTAACGTGAAATGAAATTGGTGTTTTAAAAAAAGCGTAAGTCTCTAAATTAATCCTAGTAACTTTAAAAGAATCCCAAAATTATTGAATCCTTAAAAATGTTCATTGGTTCGTATTACTCTATATCTGTTTTAATGATGCGATTACGCGACAACTACGGAAACAGTATACAGCGGTGGAACGATTTTTAAACGTGGCACTTTATCTGAACATTTTCAATAGCTCTACTATCGTTTTCCACATTTTTCTGGTACAGTTATATAAGCCCTACGTACTATCATCACCCACCTTTGATAAATGGTAGGGCAAGGCCACTTCCACTTTCAAAATCGCCCCCCCCCCGGTTCAGCCGCCACTGAACGTAAACTTTGTTGGCATAACGGAATTGAATCCTCATATACTGGTAACCATGGTAACATGGTCCATAAAGTTTATCATACATTTGAACTAACAATTCATAGACAATAGCAAAGGTCGTTTGCCTATTGTTTTTGTGTAAGCTCATGCCCATTTGCCAAATGACCCTGTCCAAAACTTTTCCACAGTGAATTACTATAGTGACCTGTCGACTGACTGGGAAGAGATTGCCTGCGCGGAAATAACAAATCGAATATATAATAAGCGTTGTTTGGTTGGTAAAAGGCCTAAGCATTTACAATTTTAGACAGCAAGTTATAGCAAGAAATATTAATAATATATAATATTATTTTAATTTTTTAGTTTTTTGCTTTTTTTAATTTTACAAACTTAAAAATAATATTTTGCTTTGTTCTTTTCGCGATTATATAATAATAATAATACCTCTAACAACAACGTTAAGGGAACTTTTTCATCGGAGATGGTATAAAATCGGACTAGATAAATGCCACTACGTTGCAAGTTACCCTAGCATATGTGTAGCATAGCAAATGAATGGCAGAATATCACAGGCATGCACAGAGTTGGGTGTTCCTCATGTAGCATGCAAAGTCCTTTGGTTCCAATTACTATTATTACGATTAAGACATGGTAAATGCCTACTAGGAATTTCATTTACATTTCCTAAGCAGCTAGAAACAAAACTGTCGATTGGATGATAGCGCACCCATCACAGTGGATAACTGCTCAGTTCATTGACATGTAATGGATGATTGATCCATGGTTTTTGAGAGTACCATTATATGTTCCCTGCCCCGATAAACGCAACACACTATGGAGTTACAATATGCTCATCAACCAAGGGCACAGTTCAGTGGGTTGTACTTGTACATGCATTGGCCATGAACTGCTCTTGTGTTTCTTGGTATCATATATTGTACACAACACTCAGGGTTGTGTTTTGCTAAGACACTTGTGAATGAAGCTATTGAACTGTGCCATAGGAGTTGATACTTCATTGCCCTCATAGTGTTCAAGCATTGTTTTGAAACTTGTTTCCTGTAAGTGAATTTTGTAATCTCGGTGCAATGGACTTTGGGTTAAAATATTTAGAATCTATTTGATAACAAGGGGCACTCACCTATGAAATGTATATGGCTGTCTATAAAAAGGCTGCATTTTCAAACCAGTGGTTTTTCAAATTAAAAGTTTGCCGCATGAGTATGGTTGATGCCTGAAATATGTGGTTTTATTATCTCTCTAATATACAAGGGGGTTTCCTATGATCTCCTCGTTAGTATTTACAGACAACTAACAGATTCGTACTAACAACCACGCTAAGCGATGGTTGTCTCTTTTTAAAGACTATTCTCGTTACATATTCAAGGTTTTTGAGTTTTGAGACATGCTGTATGTGACAAAATCCTCTTAGAAGACAACGCCCAGTACAAAATCTCGACATTTTGCCAAATCAATTTTATATATTATTTAAAAAGCAAAATTAATTTAATTAAACTAAATGAAGTGCATCATTACCATCAAACTGCGATAATTGTTGGCATTAAGGGGAACCCATGTAAACGAATATATGAATAAACAAAAGCCATGCCCCCACTGTGTGCTAATTGATATTATAACATTTATACATAATATAAAGCTTTGTCAGAAACAACAAGTGTGATGTCGATTCAGAATAATACAACTGCAGGGACAACAACCACAGACATTTTGGAGGTAGGAACGTTCACAGAAAATGTCCCACAATCACGCTATCGAACCAATCCACAGAACTACAAGTCTTTTATGGGTCAGTACTTGCTTCGGGACGCACCATTAGATTTCTGGGGGGCATGGAAGTTTGGGTCGGGTCGGATTTTTGAAAGGTTGTTAATTTCCATTTTAAGTATACTTTTGTTTTAGGAACATTGGGGGAAGATTTTACTCACCGGTTGGCCATTTTCTTTTTACCAGTGGGCCAATTTTTCCCGTGTCACCAGTGAGCACGAGTGACGCAACGGATAAAGCGCATTATATTCGTGAGTTCGAGCCCCGCTGTATTCAACGTGTTTGTGTCCCTGGGCAAAATACTTTATCTCAATTGCCTCGTTGAACGTCCGCGAATCTGGGAGTTTTTTAGGGGAATATCACACTCTAAGTATGGATAGGTTTGAGCGGCGAGGCAGCACACCTCGATGAAATGAAGATCTGTGATTCCTAGTAACAGCGGAAAAGTCTTTGAATACGGAATGGTGATAAGAGCTCTATATGATCTGCACAGTATGATATATTAAAATAGCCAGTTTGGGAGTGATACGATCATTAAAAAGTTTATGAGGGGGACGGGTGAAACATTAATTTGATAGGCAGGAGCAGAATATATAGGGTCCTATTTAGGGAGTTCGTGCCCGGGACTACATCTAAGGTTTGACACCTCAGTAGTGTATTGGGCACTACTCAAGGCAGGTAGTAGTGTGGCAAATTGTTTATGGTGTAACTTGTTCAATAGGGGCCAATTAAGTTTGCACAGGGGCAAATTGTAAATACTCAATTCATGTTGAAATGTATGTCATATTCCGATTCTAGTCACAAGGATTCCAAAAGGTAAGTTTTGTGCCATCACACTGGCGACAGTATTGATTTAAGGAGAACAAAAAAAATAAATCATTTTCTTTTTTTTTTTTTTTTTTTTTTTTTAAGTGTTTACCAAAATAACTCGTAATATGAATAGCTGTGGTTTAGTATGCGTGAAGCCATCTTTTTTTCGATTAAAAGCACTATACAATATACACATATCCCCACCAGCACGAACAGCGCTCACACAAACACGAACAGCACACACACACCACACACACACACTCAATCACCGCACACACACACACACACACACACGCACGCACGCACGCGCGCGCGCTCCGCGCGCGGTACACACACACACACATACACTCGGAGTACGATCACAACCCTAAAACATAAACAAATTCTAAAATATTTCATCCATTGCCCTATGCATAATAACTCGTAAATGAATAGCTTGTGTCTTAGTCTGCGTGAAGCCATCTTTTTTTCGCTATCAATAGCACTATACAATATACACATTATCCACAACAGCACGAACAGCGCTCCACACAAACCGAAACAGCACACACACAACAACACCAAACTCCACTCACCCTCACACACACACACACACACCCACTCACTCCCCTCACACACACACACCACACACACAACTCACTCACGCCACTCGCGCGCGCGCGCGCGCGGTACACACACACCATACACTACGGAGTACTATCAAACCGCTAAAACACTTAAACACTTCTCAAATATTTCATCCATTGCCTAATGCATACGATAGAAGCACAGGGAGATAAATTGGATAGTAATGGAATGGACTTGGCACTTCACCCCACTGAATCCCAGGCAAACCTTTCGTCATATCCTTTAAGGGATCATCAGCTAAAGTGTTTAAACCGTTTTCTCACTGGGGATGTAGATGGTAAGCGAACATGTTGCCAACAATAAGCAGGTGTGCGATGGAATTTAGAATTTTTAAGCCGATTCATAGTGGTCTTCCACAAAATACAACCGTATTCTAAGTTTTAAAAGCGCGGCTAAAAAATGGTCGGCCGAAATGTAGTCCATGATCATGCTCGAGTAGAGTTATTCATATTGGAGTCCCTCAATGCCACTGCTCTACACCAGAGAAGATAGAAAAAGGAGATGGCTTCGATTTTGCAATCGATTACCCAGAATTACCTTTTCATCATCAGCGCATTGGGTATAAAAACTCAAGGGCCACTCGGTTGGACCTTTGGAAGTTAATCGTGTTTTCAAAAAACCGCCTCAATCTTGGCCGTTCGGAAAGGTTTCACAACAGGAATACTTGAACAGCCCCACTAAAATGCTTAATTAATTTTCCAACTAAAAGATCCCTGCTGGCAATTGAACTCCGCGGTTGTTTCTGACGGATTGTTATTTATTTTAATCGTTGGGCGTACATAAATGAGGAAATCAGTGACTTTTTAACGAAAGAAATAGCAAAATCGACCCTTTTTCGGTAATCTAAACATTGATTCAAGTTTTGGGGTCAATAAGAATGTTATTATTTTAGCCTAATTTAACCATAATCCGGTTTTAATTTTCCTGTGGAAATAGGAATATGAATGAATGATTGATAAATTGCATTTTCAATACATCTCCACCATACTTTTTTGTGTCAGAAAGTTCCCAAAATTGCCAAAATACTTTGAAACTTTGGGGTCAAGGTGTTTATCACGGCTGCAGGCGAGTACGTTTGCGCTGTACTGGTCACAACCATATTGTATAGACCCTGTGTGCAAATACCAATTGGAAACTGGGTAATTGGAATATTTTCTGGGAATTTAATGACATGTTATGTCATGTTCTCCAGGAGGTGGCGTAATCTTTGGTCCAATCGATTAGATTTCAGCCGATTGATATGAAGGAATGCGGTTGAACAGGTATCTTTTTGAAGTAGCAGTCGAACCACCTCCTCTTTCTCATCTCTCTTATACACTATGACCATCAAATTCCCCCGCTGTAAAAATTGAACCTCCTATGCACTCTTTTGATAATGGGCCAGCTGATGGGGATTTTAAATGTTATGGGGGGACAAATGGGACTTCAATTGGTTTTCCTCTCATTGGATGTGCTAAAGTTTTTTATCCCTAATACGTACTCGTATTTTTGGTATTGAGGTAATCTGTGAAACAGTTATGTTCTTTTGGGGAACATGATCATTACAGATAACCATGGTCGAACATAATCATTACAGATGTGCGTTGATTGGTTTACTTAAAGTACAACATTCAATTAAGTTTCAGCAACAAGTGGTGGAAAATGAGGAATTGTTCCTATTTTGGCATATTTTTCTGATTTTTGTTATTTTATTGATTTTTTAGTTTTTTTGTTTTTTTTTAAGCTTTAATTTACATATTTTTAGTACTAATAAAATCATTGAAAATTGATTATTACGATTAATCGTTTTGAGTCACTATTAATAAGCAACACTGATCATTTTTAGTGCATCGAGTAGAAGTACTTGTATCTAATCTATATTTGAATTTAGAAATGGCTGCCAAGCCTGCCATCCCTAGCTTTTTTCAAACATACTCATTGAATTCAATGGCCCAATATCTCAATACTTGGACACAAAATTTAAGCTAATGTCTTTGTTTGCATTCATTTTGAAAATGGCCCGCCAAAGCCTGTTCTTCTTCGATCTGGAGGAACACCTCTCTGGATTGTGATTTTTCCACATAACGAAATCACAGAGAAAACTTGTTTCGCTGTATTATTAATGTTACAAGGAGTTTAATTGGAGTATACTATAATAAATATGCACATTTCTATCCTCTCACATATACGTTTAGAGAAGTAATAATCCTTCTTTCAACCAATTTGGTCGCACAAAAAAGTTAACTCTGTTTAAGTTTCTCTCATTTTTGTGTTTATTTTTCAGAAGTGCAACCACTCTTTACCTCGATGAACAGTAATATTTGCATTGACACGACTCCCCTAGGGGCATTCATGATCAGACTATAATTTTCGATGTTTTAATTAAATCCTAGCAAAGGTGTCACTAATACGGGAAACCCCCATTCCAAAGGTTTAGATTAATTAGGGTAAATGTAGCGGTAATTTGTTATTTGATTTTGTCCTTAATTGTTTTACATAGATAGATATAGGCAACATATTGGAAATCAATATGTCCTGGACATCACTCAAGGTTGTTGAACCAGGTACCATATTTTCTGTTTACATCGAGTAAAGTAAATTGTTTTCTAATATCTGAGTCGAATGGCCACAACCCTAGCTCCTCTCTTTTTCAAACTATCTAAGCTATGTCTCGATAGCGTGGTCTTATGGTGGTGCTTGCCTCGGGCGCAATATACCACAACAACCTCCCGGGTTCGATCCCTTTGGGTCCACTTGCTGGATCATTCGGTGCCATTCTGGATTAATCTGTATACGAGTATTGTATTAAATACGACTACCGCTCCTCCTCATGGTTCACCTGGAATTGGGCAAATGAACCATGAACATCCCCGTCCTCGGAGGGACTTAGCCGTCGGTCCCGTGTACAGAGATTCCCAACTGTCAGGGTTACAGGTCGCATTCAGTGTCGGAATAAGAGTAGGTGTAAACCCCTGACTTTTCCCATCCGCCCCCCAGTTTCAAAAAAAAAAACCTCTGCCCGTGTTAGGAGCGGTTCCGGGTTATCACTCGTTCCCCGGATCACTTACACAAGTTGAAACAATCCGACACCCCACACATCCATTACAATGACTTTTGGACACGAACGAACGAACGAACGATCAATCAGAAAATTCAAGTGATCCCAACCAAATTTAGGCACAAATTTAGGCCCATTTTCATTAAAGCTAATAATGATTTGTACCGGTCCTTTTGAAAATTCCGCCAAATATGTTTCTCGCTTCTATAGGGTGGTACATCCCTGGCTCGACTTGTCATTTTTAAGCCATTGATGCTAAATCAACAGAGAAAGCTTGTTCACGATTATATAGTCCGGTAAGTAGATTTGACTAGTATTATTAATTCCACATTTTTATCCTCCCCATATCACCTCTTAATCGAGGAAATAATACTCTTCCATAAGGTCTCTTTTTATATTTATATTTCTTTTTCAGACAGTACAGCCACTACTATGAGCATCGGATTGAAACAGGTAATATTTGCATTGAACATTTTAACTGAAAGTTTATATGGTAGTCCTACACTACCCAATTCCAAATTTTTAAAATTAACTAGATTTTTTTTTGGTTTGATATCGCAACACCGAGTTATTATGGTAAGATGTGACAGGTCGATTAAGTTATGGTCAATAGATTTACAGAGTAGGTTTTAAACGTCTTATAATGTGGTGAGAAAGTGCAACTAAGTCTTTCTATGGTTACCTATATTTCACAAAATACACCCCTATAGTTTATGTACCATGTGCAACAGTTTGTTGTACCACAATCCTCCTCACTGGATACGGATTTGTGTAGGTTAATTGGCAGCATCGAAATGTTGATGCACAACAGATAATAAACATACTGTGGAATTAATTTTATTAATGATATCCCAATATAGTAAACCCCTAGTGAAGTTGCCTTGGTGTTTCCTGTCATAAGCATAAGTATTCTTACTTTCTTTCCCTTGATTGTACACTATTAAGTATTTCACATAATAACTTGAAATCGGTTTGGCGATTTTGATAACATCAATCTCTTGTCCGCAAAAGGCAGGAACAATAAATGCATTCATTAAATATTTTTGCGATATGTGATTTACTGTGTGTTTAGGGACCATAAAATGGCGTAGAATGTTATTATGTTTTTTACATACTTTAAAGGGGACGATGGTGTTAATAAAAATTCATGTACGGTGTGAAAGTAATCATGATCCGGCAGGTATCATAGTCGCGGGGCTCCCATAGACTAGCAACGGAAATAAAGCGTAAAAACTAATGTTGCGGGCAGAGTCAACTGAATCGATACCCTATTGTTTCCCATTGTTCCCGACTGTGAGCCCGGAGGACATATTCTCCTCCACAGCCGGTATTGGTATGCTTTGGTTACTATATCATTGATGTTCCGTCGTGTATTAAAGATAAAACAGTTCATTTTTTCTTGATGCTGGAATTTTTATAGGTGGTGGTCATCAACAAACCTTTCCGGCAAATGTCTCAATTTTGGAAGCGCTATACTTGTGCACTATTGGTGTAGATAGGTTTTATGTTTTAAGGTGTCCTGGGTTTTTTAGGGTTTACTGTTATAGATAGGATTTAAGGGTTGAAAGAATAGGGTTGAGGTTAACCCACTAACACCTTATGATATTCATTTTTATCACTATACATGTATTTCAAAATAATGCTATATTTTTGACAAATAATTTGTAACACTTATACGTTCTACATTCGCATGCTATTTATTTGTAACTTATATTGACAGACGTATAACAATCATATGGTCTGGATTCACTCAATGCTTTGAAACTATGCTTGTAGACTCAAAGAGCCAAATAATATATGATAGGCTCCAGATCTAAATTTTTACACGAGTAGAAGTAAATTGTTATTTAAATATCCGATTTCGAAATGGTCCTCCATCCTAGCTTTCTCCCATTTAGCCATTTTCATTAAGCTCATATACCAAAATATATTCTTTTTCTATATGGCGGTACAAAACCCCCCTAATCGATTTTTTATTTTTACCATAGTGATGTTAAATCAACAGAGAAAATGGTCACACAAAAAGGTGTAACGGTGTTGAGCTTCACATTTTCTTTTTCATTATTTTCAGAGAGTGCAATCACTATTGGCACAATGAAAACGGTATATTGCATAGAACGTGATGCGTTCAATTCAGATTTCTAACTGTAATTCGGTGTTTCAATTAAAGAAGTCAGGTTTAGACTTAAGTAATAGGTAGTCATAAACTACTCCATTCAAATTTTAAGATGAGTCAGATTTGTGTTTTAATGTCCGCTAACATCGATTATAGAATACATGTAAAATGTGACAGCTCGTTTGTGTGATAATCGATCGTTAGGAAGTCAAAATCCTCAATGCGGACTAATTTTGGAAGTAGTTTGACTTGATTGACTTAAAGGACATTTAGAAGGTTTAGCCCACATCCCTCTGGAAAATGTCGACAATTTCCACAGGAGGTGCGATAAAGTTTTACAGGGGTAATTGTAAATAATGCCGTCCAATAACGCTTTAGTATAGCGCAAATTGTTCGTGTGGTACCAAGGAGTAAAAAAGTCTATTGGGGACGTCTGTAAAATGTCGCTAGAAGATATAAAAACAAAATAGGCTTAAAGGTCAACATTTATTCCGCAAAGGTCAAGGTCTTATACTGTTTCGATGGCATTTAAAAGAATCTTTAAAAATTAGAAAAATTACATTGATTTAAGTATGTTGGGTATATGTGCCCTCTTGGAATCTTCTAGTGGTTACAGGGGAGGGGGCACTATCCCCACAACACTTCAATGGGGACAAAGTTCATATGCTACAAGTGTAGGTTTACCCTACATAATTTAATTCAATGTAATTTATCAATTTTAATCAATGGTTGCATTGTGTAAGGGGCCAGCTAAACTAGACCGTGAATAAGACAATCTCATTGGTAATTTATAAGAACAATCCTATTTAATATCTTGTAGCAATTAAAAAAAGTAGAGTATTATGTTTCCATAGAAGACATATTAAAACATATAATGTTTTTAAATGTGAGGTGATAAGGAGAATGGGGCGTCATTGATTCAACACTACAGTAACTTGCATCAGTCACAAATAGAATGGTTTGTTAATTTTCAGATACGACTTCTGAAGGCATCGCCATTCACCTATTCTTACCATTCAAAACGTTAATAATTGCATATATTCGCCAGTGGTAATTTAATATTGGCTTAGGTTAACAAACGAGATAATAACTATTAAGTTATCATTCCCACCACGTGAAGTACCGAGACGGACAAGTAGAGCATGTAACCCATCTGACACACTTATACTGATCGCTTATAAATTCGGAAATCCTTCCGAATAAAGCACTGTTTATTCCGTCAAGGTTTCCGAATTCATTAGTGTGTCAGAAAAAAGTGGTTCAGATTGTCAGTTAACGGAAACTCCGTTGCGTCTGTTTCTAATTGAACTATGGCAACCACTGAACTACTTTTAAAAGAGCAAACCAAGCTGTGTTACAAATAAATGATAGACCTCCAGATGTAGAACACAGATTCTTCTAGATAAATCATTGGATTATAGTAGATTAACCCATCGTGTCTCCAGAGAAAAAAGTTTGGACAGCGTAGATTAGTTGGGGGAGGAGGCAGAAAAAGAAAATACCTGGACCGATCACCTTTCAAGAATGATCTTTTGTGTTGTTCCAGGACCTCTACGTATAGATAATCAACATGACTTCGGTTAACCAAGTCAAGCCGCTCAAGCTGGTTATTTCCACGAACGCCATCATAGCAAACATTGATTAATAGCATACACTTAGGAGTTTAAGATAAAAATAACATTTTAACACAATATTTTGGGTTAAAACATGCTAAAAATTAGATTGATAACGAAATAATTGTCGCAATTAATTTAAACATTTTAAAAACACTGTCCTTGTCACAGTCTATTGACGAGCGTACCCAAAATTCAATGGGTTGTATGATTGCCATGGGCCATTACCTTCGGTGAATAAAGCTATTAAGGAACTAGCTAAAACTTGACAATCGGTTAATTGATTAGTGCTTTGCTAAAGACGAACCAAATATATCATGTATTTAAGTTATCACTGGGAGTAAAATTTGAATGAAATAAATCAACCAAGCCTATCGGCATAAGACTATTAACCCTATCATCCTTGAACTATTGATTTTTAGTACAGAAATTACAACGAGTTATCAGTGTTTTACCACTTTATTTTAGCCATTTGAGTGCAATGCAGAGGGTTGAAGATGAAAGAAAAAAAAGAAAAAAAGAGGGGACATGGTTTTTGGTTTTTGTTTTGGGGGGTGCGGTGGGGGGAATGTTTGGGGGGGTGGTTGGGGGTGGTTTTTTTTTTTGGTGACCGGTCACTGTTATAGTATATTTTAAATTAGTACGTATCTTTATGGGGTATTGTGTGATGGTCGACATTTGTGGAAGCCGCATTTGATTTCAAATGGAAATGACGGCGTCGGATGGGGAACTTCTGCAAGCTTGATCCCAAGAGGTGAAGTGACTTAGTATGTTTTTTTTTTTTGGGGGGGTACCCTCTCTATTAACCCGTGTTTGGTCAAATCTTAAGTCCATGAGTAGGTTTTGTTATGTGTTTTCAATTTTGTCTTTTTGAAAAGTAACCCTAAAGGATTGCAGTTCTGCATACACATTTAAAAGACAGTATGAACATCAAATATTTGAATTATATCATAATTTGATGTTGTAAAAAAGAACTAAATTGTTCATGTCCATTTATGAGAAATGTTTGATGTAAAAGAGCAACAAGTTTAAAGTTTATTTACAGGTAGCATACGCTCAATGTTTCTACATAATAGGATTGCTTAGTTTGACACCATAGAACTTGTATCTTAAGTTTGCCATCACAGATATAGACAGATCGCGTCGCTGTATCTAATTGTCAGGACCTTGTATTTCTAGAACCCTTACCGTGACCCGGGTGTTTAGTTGTGACCCCCCGACTCCGAGTGTGCATGTTATAAAAAATAACAGCTCTAGAGCTGTAACGCACCGGTAGGCCTTCTCGAACCCCGGAGTCGTCGTAGATAACGCACGGGAAACAATAGATAAACAACAAAAGACGATAGCACGAAAGTGTGATACAGGGATAGCGAGCTGCCGCACAGTTGAATGGTCGCCGAGTGTCACAACAGAAGTTGCTTTTATACCTGGTAATATGGCGGGAAACAATGCCTATATCCACACAGATTGTCTATTGTTATACATGTTTCGAGAGTTAATGCAGCTGTCCGTTGACTTGACGGCTTGTCAATAAGCGTAGAATTTATTTTTCTCTGCTATCGGACAACAGTTGACTAGATTTGGCGTGGATTTTTTTAATTTTACCAATGCACAGACATTGTAATTGTATTTCTCTATGGAAAGATAAATACCGGGTACTCTCCGCTAAAGGGACCAATGTTGGTTCTGAGAACTCTATGAGTCCCCCCCCCCAAAGATTTTTAAAAAAGAGTCTTTGACAAAAACTACAACGAGAACGGTCACCCTTTTGTAAGAGGCATAGCTGCGTCCAACGTGAGTTATTACCGGTATATCTTAATCAGACGTATATCGATGGAATTTTACAAAATCCGCTAATCCCCTTACGCCGTTGTACCATATTGTAATCGTCTCCACAGGCGGTCGGACATAAGTCAATTAATACCGGACCTAAATTGGTCGGTATTAGTGTCGATCATGGAGGTAGGAGAGAAGGAGAAAGCTCTTCCCTAATTGCCTTTACCAACGCCGATTATCCCAATTATATCACTTGGAAACTCATTGTAAAAGCATAGACCAACAAAGGCCGCTTCTCGGCAGGAGTACTCTTTCATGTTCCATGATCATCGCCGTTCAAAGCTCTGGTCACAGCTCAGTTGAACAAGATATGCCCTGTGCGCAAAAAGGGATATCCCCGATGCCAGTGGTTTTGTTTTACATGTGGAGACTAAAACAAAGAGTTAGTCGATTACAAACAGCCGAATTCTTAGTAATTTCAGTCCAAAAAAAATCGGATATAGCATGTTCCTAGATGAGTTACATTGATTTCGTTTTGAAACTGGATGTTTTGAAAACGCCGTATTTCTTACTATGATATTTTGAGACCGAAATCTAACGTGAATTGGGAAGAAAATGCCGATCTAAACAATGACACCAACCTTGCCAGTGCCCGGATTTGCCCCTTTTTTCTCAATTTGGGTCCCTAAGTGGTCATTTTACCAACAGAATTGGTAATGTTTAGTTAAGCAGATAGTGGTAAAATTGTGCATTTTGTTATAAAAACATCAAATTATTTGGGCGGAGGTAGAGAATTAAATTTTGGAAAACAATTGGATATGGAACCACCTGCACAGGTCAAGTTCAATGTCCCCTAAGGTCACAACAGGTCATTGCAGGTCAAATAACATTAAAACATGCAGAAGAAGGTGCATCACTCTAACACACATATCATAAATATTCTCATGGAATCATTTGTGACATAACATTTCGACTTAATCAAAGACGGTCTTCTCATTTAAAGGGACACGAGATTGTATGAGGGATACACATTTGTATAATTTGCGCTTTGTTGTAGAATATCACCGAGGACATTTCGTAGGTTATTGAACACAGAAAAGAAACAAAACACTAAGTTTTGAACTCCCCTGCTGTCCTGATCGGCCCCATAAACAGGCATACTCGGAATACTGTCATGCGCACGACAGAAATACAAAAGCATATATTACTTAGATTGCTTTTAGCGGCTTATGGTCCCTCCAGGTTTGATTTAATATATTGGTAAAATTCTTTAAAAATGGGAGGGGGCATATTTTGCTGGAATGTTTCTTTTCTATCTTTAAGCTAAATATAAACTAACCATTAACATTTCATTGAAATATACCTGAAATAGCTCCCTCTGGGGATACTTTCGTCGTGAATTTTTTTGAAAATCTACAAGTCATATCACATTTTAAATAATCACCAATAGCCACAAAATGAAACAATCGGTACATTTAAATATGCTCCATGATAACTGAATTGTTATCATCTGTATATTGCCTAAACACATTCATACTATGAATAGATTTTGATTAGGCCTACAAATGCAATAACAACGGACACGAGAATCAATGTTTCATGCTGAATGCATGGCATCACATTGCCTCGATGTACATTACAATGCTGTGGTAAATATGTCGATGGAACTCCATTTAACAATACTTTGTAAACGGATCATGTGCTAAAACATGTATTTCTCTGAAGTGAAAATCGGATATCGCAAAGGGTCTCATTTATTCACCAAATGTGGAAAATTGAAAAAACGGGCAACACGTTTGAATAGATTTGGGGGTGGAATTTGAATTACCCAGACAGACCTTGACTTGTATTTCTCTATGGAAAGATAACCTACCGGTTACTATCACATAAAGGGACCAACTTGTTTTGGGTTCTGAGACCTCTCTGAGTCCCCCCCCCAAGATTTCTTAAAACCGAGTCTTTGACCAAAACTACAACGAAAAAAAAAAAAAACACAAAAAAAGAACGTTCACCCTTTGTTAGAAGGCATTAGCTGCGTCCACACGTGTCGTTATTACCGGTCATTATCTTAATCAGACTTACTATTCCGACGTAATTTTTAAAAAAATCCGCTAATCCCCTCACGCCTGTTGTCCCATATTGTTCGTTCCACATGCGGTCGACATAAGTCCACTTATTACCGGACTAATTGGTCGGTAATTAGTGTCGTACATGGAGGTGAAGAAGGAGAAAGCTCTTCCTAATTGCATTACCAACGCCGATATCCCAATTAATATCACTTGGCAACTCATTGTAAAAGCATCGACCAACAAAGGCCACTTCCCGGCAGGGATACTCTTTTCATGTTTCCATGATCATCGCCGACAGAAGCTTGGCAACGACTATTTTAACAATATATGACCTGTGCGCAAAAAGGGATAACTCCCCGATGCGCAGTGGTTGTTTACATGTGAGACGAAAACAGAGATTGAGTCGATTACAGCCGACAATTTCTGAGTATTTCAGTCCAAAAAAATCGAGATAGCATGTTCCTAAATGAGTACATATGATTTTATTTTTGAAAACTTGGATGTTTTAAACGCCGTATTTCTTAAAGTATGATATTGTTGAGACGAAATCTCACGTGAATTGGAAGAAAGTGCCCTATCTAAACATGCCACCACCCTTGACAGTGCCGTAGTTGCCCGTTTTCTTCCCCTCATTTGGGTGGGGGGGGGGGTCCCGAAGTTGGTCCATATTTACCACAGAATTGTAATGTTATTTTAAGCAGATAGTGTTAAAAATTGTGCATTTTGTTTATAAAAACATCAAATTTGGCAGAGAGGTAGAGAATTAAATTGGAAAACATTGATATGGAACCACCGCACAGTCAGTTTCGATGTCATCTAGAGGTCACAAAAGGTCAATGGGTCCAAATACATTAAAACATGCAGAATTAAGTTTCATACTCTAACACAGCAGAAATCTCTCATTGATCTATTTTGTGACATACATTTCGACTAATCAAAGACGGTCTTCTTCTTTAAGGACACGAGATTTTTATAGGATACACCTTTTGTATAAATTTGCTCTTTGTTTTAGAATATCAACCGAGGACATTTCGTAGGTTTTTATTGAACAAAGAAAAGAAAACAAAACACCGAATTTGAACTCCCCTGCTGTGCCCTGATGGCCCCATACACAAGCATACTCGGATATCTGTCATGGACGCACAACAGAAAAAATACAAAACATATTATTACATGAAGATGGCTTTAGGCTATGTCCCTCCGTTTTGATTTAATATATTGGTAAAATTCTTTAAAAAATGTGTGGAGGGGGCATATTTTGCGGGAAATGTTCTCTTTCTATCTTTACGCTAAATACATTACATAACCATGAACATTTCATGAAGATATACAGGACTAGCTCACTATGGAGACAATGTTCGTGAATTTGTTTGACAAATGCTGACAAGTCATATCACATTTTAATCACAATATCCACAAAATGGAACAATGGTGAGTTTATTGATGCTCCATGATAACTGATTATGTCAGCTTTCTATTTCCTAAAAACATGAATACTATGAAATAATGTTATAGGCCTACATTGCAAATACAACGTACTACGAGATCAATGTTAATGCTGAATGCATGTGCATCAACAATGCATCGATGTACATTACAATGCTGTGGTAAATATGGCGATGGGACGTCCATGTTAACAATACTTTGTAAACGGATCATTCCTTAAACATTTTTTTCTCTGAAGTAAATATCGGATCTCGCCATTAAAGGGTCCTCATTTATTTCACCAAAATGTGGAAAATTGAAAAACGGGCAACTTCGGACATTGTGAAGTTTTGGTGCCATTGTTTAGATACCATTTTCTTCCCATTCAACTTAGATTTTGTCTCAGTATACTTTTAAGAACTACTTCGCGGTACAAAACATTCAAGTTTTTAAAAGGCCGAAAAGTACGAGTTTAAACTAGAATCAATGTACTCATCTTAGGAACATGCTATCTTCGATTTCTAATTGACCACAAATGATCCGAAATGATCTTGTTTAACATTGAAGATGATTGACTGTGACGTGGATTCAATTCACTGAATATCAATAGCGTAATTAATTGTAAGACATTATGCCAAGTTCATTCTTTTGTACAAGAAATGCACATTCTTACAATATATGTCGCTATCTGCTTAACTATGTAAGCATCGATGCAATGTTGATCACATGCTATCAGCATCACTATCGATCTCGTGTTTGTATTGTTCCAATCCAATGTTTACGACCTGTTTTACGAGGCGGCGATGATCATCGGTTCAAAGGTATTTGGGCACAGCTTTCTCCTTCTCTCCTACCCCATGGTCGGGATATAACATTGCAGTGTGAACGCGCATCGGATTCAACTCTATACTAGGACCTAACGATTTCATACCGAAGAAGAGCAGGGTTAAGTCCGGTGTGAAATTAATCATAGTCCGGCAGGTATCATAGTCTGGTCCTCCATAGACGACAACGGAATAAAGCGTGAAACTACGTTGCGTGGAAGAGTCAATGAATCGAATTTGTCCCTATTGGTTCACCATTGTTCCCGGACTGTGAGCCCGGAGACTATATCGCCTGCCACTTTATACTTTATGACCGTACTATAGTAAAAGTACGTGTGGAAGTTCTATCGGAACTAACGGCGACATTTTCGTCTTTTCTAAAGTAAAGGCACGGAAAGCAGTGGCGGTACTCGGAGTGGGCGAAGTGGACGACTCAGGCCCCCTTGAAATAAATTGGGGAAATTTTGAAGGCAAGGAGAAAAGGGGTGCAAGGAAAAGGGAAGAGTAAATCATCCTTTTGTGGAATTAATTGTTGCATGGCATCACTGATGGTATTGTTGGCATTCTCACTGAGGTATCATGGCATCTCTTATAAGTGAAATATTCCATGATTGCTGCAAGATGTTCCTCAGTACATTCCAAAATCAGCTTTAGTTTTTTTTTGTATAGCCAAACTTTCCTTGGTGAGTCGCATCAGATAAGGGTGATTCTGTCGTGTTGTTTTCGCAAGGTAGTGGCTGTTTTCCAAATCGCCGCTGTTGATTCATTGATACTGGTATAAAAAAGATTGGAGCGTCGGTAATTGATGAGACCAGCTGGTTTCCAGTTGATATGGCTCCAGAAACAATTGGTCAGACATTAGTGGCAGCAGAAGTTTTCAACTGCTGTCCCTACCTTCTTGTTATACCGTGTTATGTAATAATTTCGTGTAATGTATACCGGCGTAGAATAACTTTTGACGTGTTATGTAAATAAAACGTCGTAATTTAATCAAAATTGTCGCGTAATGTAATAAAAAAAGTTGACGCGTAATGTAATAACAAAAATCATTTCGTGTAATGTTCTAAAAAATTCGTCTAAGTAATAAATAAATTTGACGCGTATGTAAGAAAAAATTAACGCGTTCTGTAATACTGTAATTTCACATATTTTAGCCAGTGGTATACTCACGTGCGCACGAAACACCCTGATCAGGCACGTTCCGGATAATTTTATTCCACCACACCAACATCACATTGAATGGGACAAGACACAATTCTGGACAGGAAAACTAATTGGACTGTAAGGAATCTCATGGAAGCTTTGTACATCAAGTTTACCCCTACCATCTCAATATGGACAAGTAGCAGAAATCCTCCTGAAATGGGTAGACGACTACTCAAAGGATGCCTCCCGACCAATTACCAAAACTTAATTACTGGGGTATCCCTTGATCATCGGTTATTGTTCTATTCCCCTCTGTTAACTGATGTATATAAGGTGCAACATTAAACTGTTTAGTTTGCTCTGATGGTAGCATTCGCTAGAGTGTCGAAAGTTTAGCCTTCCAATTGGGATGCCCTCGTAGGAAAGATATTTTCTACTTATATATTTTCTGAGTCCTTATTATGAGACAGATCATTTGAACACCTTTCATCTAAATCGATCCACTTTATATGACTGATTCTTTAGATCCAGATGGTCTCCAAACGGTCCAATTGGCCCAAACATTTGATTTGGTGCCATAAAATTCATTAAGAAGAGGTACATTCCTAATAATCAGGTTAGAATTTAGTGTTAAGGGGGGTGCATGGGAATCCATGGGGAAATCTTCGTCTAACCCCGGACCTTTCCACCATCTCTGTAATACTTATTTTTTTTTTTTTTTTTTTTATAGGTTGGGTGCTTGTATACACATATTAATTAATCATTAAAAAAAAAAAAAAAAAAAAATCAGTTGTTGGATGTTGGGTGCTATTGGTGTTTAAATTTTGTCCTAACCCATGGCCACACAACGAATGAATACACGCTATTGCAAGCCCAATTATAGTAATTCGATAAACACTGTTTATCCTGATAACACTGTTTTTTCGATCGAAAACAAGTTTTTATCGAGAAAAACTATGTTTTTCGTATCGAAAACAAAGTTTATCGATAACAATGTTTTACGATCAACCAAGTTTATCGAAAAACTATGTTTTTCGCCGAAACAATGTTTTTCGATTCGATAAACACTGTTTTCGATAAACTATGTTTTTCCTCGATAAACTTTGTTTTTTGTCGAAAAACAATGTTTCGATAAACTCAGTTTATCAAAAAAACTATGTTTTTCGCCGATAACAATGTTTTTCGATTCGATAAACACTGTTTATCGATAACTATGTTTTTCACTTCGCTAAACCTTTTGTTTTTCGAAAAACAAAAGGTTTTCGGATAAACGCAGTTTATCGAAAAACTATGTTTTTTCGGCCGAGCACAATATTTTTTTAATTCGATAACAATGTTTTTCACTCGATAAACTTTGTTTTTCGAAAAACAATGTTTTACGATAAACCCTGTTTATCGAAAAACACAGTTTATCAGTCGAAACCATTTTTTTCAATTTGATAAACCCTGTTTATCGATAAACACAGTTTATCGTTTGAAAAACAGTGTTTTTCGAAAAACACGTTGATCGTCTAAACCGCTGTTATCGAAAAACACAGTTTATCAGTCGAAAACCAATGTTTTTCAATTTGATAAACCCTGTTTATCGATAAACACAGGTTTATCGGTTGAAAAACATTGTTTTTCGAAAAACACTGTTTAAAAACTCATCGATAAACCCTGTTTATCGAAAAACAAAGTTTATCAGTGAAAACAATGTTTTTCGATTTGATAACCCGGCTTATCGATAAACACAGTGTTATTCATCGCAAACAATGTTTTTTCGCGAAAAACAAACAATGTTTATCAGTCGAAAAAACAAGGTTTTCCCTTCGAAAAACAGTGTTTATCGGCGATAAACAATATTTATCGAATACTATACAATTGAGCTTGCCATACACTCGTCCGTCTTGATTAAAATAAACCGCCTCCAATGAATACATCTTTCCCTAGTCGGCATTTGCATTCTGGGAAAAAAGAAAGTATCTGAGCACAATGATCCAGTGCACTATTAACACCCTGGCCACCTCTAACACATACAACGTCAATTTGTATCACTACCAAGTGTATATGCAAAGCGGGTGGCCCCACGGTGTGTGGAAGAGCGGAGTCAACCATTGCTTTCTATTGTTGGTACTCTATATTTTCTCTTTGGTGTCCGGCAAAACATGCTAGACGATATTTTCTAAAGATGACGTAACGCTTTGCCTCTCGCTATCTATAGAACCTCTTTGGAAATTACATTAAAATTGCCGAAAAAAATGATAACTTCTTCTTTTTATGGGTCAATTAGCATTAAGTTGTCATTGATATTGAGAATATGTTTGGCTTATATAGAACACGGGTCATTTATCTATTTGAAGACAATATGCATGCAATGTGGTTAACATCAGTGAGGCTAAGGACCCGGGACACACCCACTTTTGGGGTGATCTCGTTATAAGGCTGTATGACTCTTATTATTTTCAGCATCGTTGTCATCCAAGACCATCATATTTTAAACTGTACCCCAAAGACCCCCAGTATTTTTTGAAAATTTTCACCCTTTTTGTTTTTTAAAACCCTTATTTTTAACAAAATCTCACCCAAAGAAGCTTTTTTAATTTAGCATATTTGCCACCCAAAGATTCATTGTTTGCATATTCTCTGGCGCCGTATGCCCTAAGTTTTGAAGCGCCAGCCTTTGCACCCATATCCCATTCATATGTGGTGCCCCCTTGGCATGTCGGAGATTCTGGCCCGAAATAATGCTCCATGACCATGACCAGTCTTAGTATCTCATAAGGCAGCTATTCATATTTTTCTGTACTTCAATCCCAACTCGGTTTGTAATTATTATTCCAATCTCCAACTCTAAAATACAAATAAAATCCTAAGTCAAATTTTTTTCCTGGAGGGGGATCGAACCCACGACATTTAGATACAAGACGAGCACCCACAGACACACGCCACGCAATCCGAGCCGGCGGAAGTCGTTTCCTTTTGTAATACTTTCAATATAACACAATTAACGGAATAAGCGCACACATAATGATGAATAGCGCCCCTATGAGACGACTTGAAAATATAATTGTCTGGAGCATGATTTCGGGCCCAATTCTTTCCAAGATCGCCCCCTTGGGGGGGTGGGGGGAGCTATCACTCCACACTGGTATTTTTTAGCATACCAAGCCCCGCGAAATAACTGTAGTCACCGTGCAAAGTTCATGGTCGTTGATTGATATTGTCACGAGGTATAAAGTTCGTTAGTGTCAATAGACCTAACGGGGAATCCCTCTTTATCTCTATGTAAATTGGCGCGTAATGTAATAATCTTTTATTACATTACGCATCACTTTGTTACGCGAAATAATATTGTGTGATTTTTTTTCGTGTAATGTCATAACGACGCTAATGTATAATATTCTGCCGTGTAATGTAATAAACCGGTAATAAACAATTGCCCGCATGAATGTAATAATATTTTATTACAAATGCTGGGATTTTTTATTACATTACCTGTTTTTACACAACACGTGCAAAATGTATTACATGACGCGTTACTTTGTTACGCGAAATCTTTGTGTTATTTATTTTCGTGTAATGTAATAATCTACGCGTAATGTATAAATTCTGCCATGTCATGTTTATAAAACGGGTTATGTAATAAACAATTGCCGCATAATATAATAATATTTTATTACAATTGCGGCAATTTTTATTACATTACCTGTTTTATTACGCAACACGGCAACATTTATTACATTACGCGTTTGACTTTGTTACGCGATTATATTGTGTTATGTTATTTTCGTGTAATGTAATAATCGACGCGTAATGTAATAAATTCTGCGTTAATGTAATCAACGGGTAATGTATAATTGCTGCATAATGGAAACTAATATTTTATTTACATTTCGCGGCAATTTTTATTACATTACCTGTTTTTATTACACAACACGGCAAAATTTATTACCATTACGCCGTCACTTTGGTTACGCTGAAATAATTGTGTTATGTTATTTTCGTGTAATGTATAATCGACGCGGAATGTAAAATTTCTGCCGCGGTATGTAATAAAAGGTAGGTATAAAATTGCCGCGTAATGTATCATATTTTTATTATATTACGCGCCAATTTTTATCCTAAATTAAATAGGACCCACTAGTCCGAAAATTAAATAAGGTCCTCGATTTCGAAAATTATAGTAGGTCCGCTTTGCAGACGTTTTGCACATTGGGTACAATGGGCCTTTCCATATTCGGACTAGTGGAATTTGTTTAATACTCGGAAAAGCCGACGTGATGCATATGTCGAATTAGCAAACCCCCCAGTTGGTTGGGCCCCGGGTTTACAAAAAACCATACCTTGCAAATGGGAGGGGGATAAGGGGTACCGAGGCATTTTTCTGATGAGGGGGTGAATTTGGG